>VZTJ01004874.1:172899-183163 GCA_013397795.1 Orthonyx spaldingii
GCAGCCTCACCGGGCACCGAGTAACCCCACGGTGCACCGAGTGACCCCCCCCGCATCCTGGGAGCCTCACGGTGCACCGAGTGACCCCACCGTGCACCCCGGGAGCCTCACCGTGCACCGAGTGATCCCACTGTGCACCGAGTGACCCCCCCATCCCGGGAGCCTCACTGTGCATGGAGTGACCCCCGCACCCCGGGGCTCTTCACTACGCACCGGGTGACCCCCCCGGTACTCTGGGGAGCCTCACTGCACTCTGGGTGACCCAGCACCACGGAGAGCCTCGGCGCCTACCGGGTGACCCCTCACCCCGGGGTTGTCACTGTGCACAGAGTGACCCCCGCCCCTCCTGCGGGCTATCACCAGGCCATGCAGATGCCCATGTCCCCGCAGCCTGGGTGGCTGCGCGGTCCCGTGTCCCCACACGCCGAGGGCCGTCCCTGCTGCAGGGCCCCGAGGAGCGCACGGGGCTATTTTTGGGCCGTGGCGTGGCAGCCGATCGGCGGTGCCAGGGGGCCCCACGTCACAGGACCAGCCGGGCCCTGCCGCCTCGGCACCGCTCTCGTTCCTGCCGGCACACGGTGAGCAGCAGCACAGCTCGGCTCGGATCCCCCGGCTTACAGACAGGGAGAGGTAAAGCCTTCACCTGGCCAGGACACACCTGTGCCCACAACGGGGATTCTCGGCATGTAGGGTACCTGGCTGCCTTCGCTGCCAGGCTGCCGTCGTAGGGCACATCCCAGGGCAGGGGACACCCCATTGTAGGGAATGCTTCCTCTGAGGGGACACCCTGTCCTGGAGGAACCCCCACCCCTCTCCTGGGGGATGCTCTGCTGCAGGGGATGCTCCTTTGCAGGGGACAGCCCATCCCAGGGGATGCCCCTGCATTGGGGGACACACACCAGGGGGGACACCTTGCTGTGGGGACCCTCCCACCCAGCCCTGCAGCCCCCAGCCTGTGATATCGAGAGAAGGGGGGCTTTGGGAGCAGCCTCGTGCCACACAGCTCATAACCTAAAAATAGTCAGCAGCTCGCGGGCCCCGGGGCAGGATTCGTCCTTTCTGTGGCAGCCACAGTGCTCGCACAAACTGGTGCCACACGGGGCCCCTGGGCACAGGGCTTGGCTCTCAACCCCACAGATGGCGGGCAGCATTTTCTCCCCACTGGGGAGCTGCTCGGAGCTGGAGAAGGCCAACTGCCACCCGCTGGTGTGCCTGCTGTGCCATGAGCCCTACCAGCACCCCTGCCTGCTCGACTGCTACCACAACTTCTGCGCCAGCTGCCTGCGAGGCCGCGCCAGTGACGGCCGCCTGCGTTGCCCACTCTGTGGGTAAGGGACAGCCCAGCCCGGGCACACCAGGACTGGCAGCTCGGCACAGCACTGCTCCCTGCATCCCCAAAGCTGCCCTGCTGGCCCGGGTGGGTGTCGCCATACTTGTCCCCACCCCATCCCCACAGGCACCCCTCAGTGGTGAGGGGAGGCACGGGGCTGCCGCCCGTCGACCGGCTCCTGCAGTTCCTGGTGGACAGCTCAGCTGACAACGAGGAGGACGTGCAGTGTGCCAACTGTGACCGGTGCTGCACCAAGGCGGTGAGGGCAGCGGGGTGGGTAGGGGACCCCTGCCAGGGCCATGCCTGCCACCAGCCGTGTCCCCTCCCACAGGAGCTGGACACCATGTACTTCTGCAACACCTGTGGGCAGCCCCTCTGTGCCCCGTGCCGCGAGGAGACCCACCGTGCCAGGATGTTCGCCCGCCACGAGATCGTCTCCCTCTCCAAGCGCACCAAGGACATCCACAAGAAGTGCCGTGAGTGCCATGCCAGGCTGCCCCGTGCCATGCTCTGCTGCACCACGCCGTACCAGGCCACGCCATGTCCCTGTCCCCTGCAGCGCTGCACGAGGAGCCCTACATCATGTTCTCCACCGAGAAGAAGTCCATGCTCTGCATCAACTGCTTCAGGGACATGCAGGGGTGAGTAGCCCTAGCCTCACGCTTGCCGCGTGCCCCGTGCTGTGCTTTGCCCTGATGTCTGTGCCTGCAGGGAGAGCCGGGCACACTGCATCGACATCGAGACAGCGTACATGCAGGGCTGCCAGCGGCTGGACCAGGCAGTGATGGTGGGCAGGGCCGGGGGGCGTGGGGGTGGTGTGGGGGTGCAGTGCTGTCCCTCGTGCTGCAGCCGCCCCACCGCCCCGGGCAGGCTGTGAAGGAACTGCAGACCTCCACGCGCGAGGCCATCGTCCTGCTCAAGGCCATGATCGAGGAGGTTCGCAACAGTGCCAGTGAGGAGGAGGCGGCCATCAACTCCCTCTTCAGCCGCATGCAGGTGCGAGGCAGCCACGTGCATATGCAGCCCTGTGCCCGTGGGACGGAGCTGGGGCACTGGGAAGGGACTGGGGTGGCTGTGGAACACAGGGTGGCTGTGCCATTTGCAGGAGCAGCTTTCTGAGAGGAAGAAGACGCTCCTGAAAGCTGTGCAGAGGTGAGGGACCACAGGCTAAGCCCTGTCCCAGGGTTGTCCCCCTTCCCGAAGTGTTTTGGGATGCCTGGGGCTGGATGGCTCCCTGGGGTCCTGCAAAGGCTGTGCCATGCCCTGCTCTGCTGCAGCCAGCATGAGGAAAAAGAGAAGGCATTCAAGGAGCAGCTCGCCCACCTTGCCTCCCTGCTGCCCACCCTGCAGGTAGGGCTTCACACTAGGCAGGGACATCCTGACACCGAAGCCAGGCAGTGACAGACCCCCTCCACACACACAGGTCCACCTGGTGACCTGCTCGGCTTTCCTGAGCTCTGCCAACAAAGCCGAGTTCCTGGACCTGGGCTATGTGAGTGTTGCCAGCACTGCAGGGGGGTCAGCACATCCTGTGGCCATGCTGAGCTCATGGGCAAGGTGCTGGGTACCCCTCACCACACTTCATCCCTGCCTTTCAGCAACTGATGGAGAGGCTGCAGAGGATCGTCAAGCTGCCGCACCGCCTGCGGCCAGCCCAGACCAGCAAGGTAGGGCCCTGCCTGCAGTGCCTGCGGGCAGTGCCAGCTGCCAGCTCTGCCCCACAGCCACACTCTCCTCTCTTGCCCCCCAGATCAACAGCGAGTACCGGGCAGAGTTCGCCCACTGCCTGGAGCCCCTCCTGATGCTCAGCCCCCGCCGCTCCGTGGTGGGCAGCGCTGGTGGCATCGGCCCTGGCATCACCGGCATGAACATGTGAGGTGCTAGGATCACACCCAGGGCACATGTGCTACTGTGTCCCCTGCCACATGCCACACCGCACAGCCTCCTCAGCATCTCACTGTACCAAGCTTGCCCCTGCTGCTGCCCTTGAGCCTGTCACCTCAGCAGTGGTACCAGGACAGCACGGGCACAGCTGCACTGATGAACAACAGGCTTCAAGTGACACTTCTGGGAAGTGGGGTGGGTGGCAGCGGGGCGGGCAACAGCAGGGCTGGCAGCTGGGGGCCTGGCTGAGCCTATCTGTTCCCCAGCCCAGCCCCTGCCACAGTCCTCAGAGGGCTCTGCCCTCTCTCCATGGGTGTTCCACCTGGGCCAGCTCCTGCTCGCCCACATGCCCGTGGTGCCGCAGCCTCTTTGCCCGCCTCTATTTTTATCAGAATTTCAGGGAAGTACTCGGCCATTCTTCACCCAGGATATATTTAGGCCTGTTGATGTCACGGCAGCATCAGCCCTGCCAGGCCCTCCCGGCCAGAGAGGACAAACGGGCACTGCCGCCCCATGGGGACCGCTCCTCGCCCCCAGCCAGGCTTGGCACTGCAGGGTGGCTGAGCTCCTGGGGGCTGCTGGCCCCAGCGCGGGCAGGGGGAGCACGGCGCTGCACGGTAGGACCGATAGTGGTGGTGGTTAGCACGGGGAGACCATGGGATGGGGGGTAACACAGGGGCAGCAGTGCCTGCCAAGGGGCTAGGAGATACCAGCGGTGAGGGAGCGAGTGTATTCCTCCTCTTAGAAACTGGAGGGTGCCGAGCTCGGCTCCTAGCTTCTCACTGCTGCAGCTGGTTTCAAATCGAGGAGAAATGCAGAAATCGGGAGAACAGCCCACAGAAATCTGATTTTTGGGGCAACATAAGGCACCTCTGACTGAACCCCTGTGCTCGGGTGAGGGAAGGGACATGTGGGACTAGTGCATCTCCAGGCTCACTGGAGTCAAGGGGCGGTGGGGCTGACCTGGCAGCACGGTCCTTGGCACCTCACCCCCACTGCTGCTCACCTGCAGCATGTCACTGTCACCTCTTCATGCAGGCTCCCTGGCGGCCAATGCTCCAAGACCCTCATGGTGCCCAGCTGCGCCCCCAGCAGTGACAAAATGTCCACCGGCCCCATGGTAAAGAAGCCAACGATGCACCGGTACATCAGCACCAAGGTGCTGCTGGCCGAGGGGCGCGACACCCCCTTCGCCGAGCACTGCCGCAACTACGAGAACACCTACCGGGTATGCAGCATGGGTCGAGGCGGGATGGGGCGGGACAGAACGGGCCAGGTGGGTTCTGCTCACGTGGCTGTGCCCCCCGGGCCCTGCAGATGCTGCAGACGGAGATCCAGGGCCTGAAGGACCAGGTGCAGGAGCTGCACCGTGACCTCACCAAGCACCACTCCCTCATCAAGTCAGAGATCATGAGCGAGATCCTGCAGAAGTCCCTGCAGATGGACGTGCAGATCGCAGCTCACTACTCAGCCGTGGAGATGATGCGCAGCGTCTTTGAGGAGGTACAGCTGGCACATGCTGGTGGAGCAGGGCCCCTCTGTGCCACACCACCACACACTGCCCGTCTCCCTCTCCTCCTTCCAGGTTTGGGAGGAGACCTACCAGCGGGTAGCAAATGAGCAGGAGATCTATGAAGGTACTGGTGACCCCGCACTCCCTCCCCGTGCCCCCAAGTGCCCATGTTGTGGGGATGGCCGGGCCCCAGCCCACTCCTCTCGTCCCCAGCCCAGCTCCATGACCTGCTACAGCTGCGGCAGGAGAACAGCTGCCTGAGCACCATCACCAAGCAGATCGCGCCCTACGTCCGCTCCATCGCCAAAGTGAAGGAGCGGCTGGAGCCCAGGTGAGGGGTACAGGGGCTTTCAGGGCCAGGGGGGACGTAGCTCATGGCTCACACCCATCCTGCCACAGGCTGCAGGAGCCTCAGGAGCCCAAAGAACAGGCCCAGATGCTGCTCAAGATTTGTGACGACAATGAAGCAGTGCCAAGGTAGGTCACAGCAAGCACCTGAATGCCAAGTTCTTCCCATGTCCTTTCCCAGACAGTGACCCTCTCAAGGTTCCTTCCCTTTCCCCAGGGATGCCTCACCTGGCAGCAACAAGGGGGCTTCAGCCAGCCTCGGGGAGGGCTTCATGTCCAGGGACACCCCTGGAGACCCCTCCCCAAAAAGCAAAGATTGCTGCAGGGGCCAGCAGAAGAGCGGAGCAGAGAGTGCTGCTCCGAAAGAGCCGGCGCCATAGAGCCCAGTGCCATGGCAGTGCTGCTGGGCAGAGCCGTGCCCTGGTCACTGACCAGCTCCTCTCGCCCTGGCCATGAGCCAGGACACCAAACAGCCTGGGCAGCCATGTCTGCAGCACATACAAAGGCCTCAGGTAGACTTGCTTCCGAAAAACTGTCTTTGTGGTCTCCCTTGCGTGTGTCAGAGTGAAATAAAAGGGTGCAGTTGTCCATGTCTGCGTGGTTCTGCAGTGCTGCCACAAGGGATCTGCTGGCTCAGGGTGCCCAGCTGCTCCTAAAACCACAAAGTCTGCAAATTATGGGGAAAAACAACAACTCCTGGCGTAGGGCAGAACCAGGGGTACATGGCCAGGTGTTGGAGCATCCTGTGAAGTGCCAGGCAGCAATGCACCAACACGACTGGGTGCCAGGAACAGCTGCTCCAGAGGTTCCCTGCACATCTGGGCTAGCTAAGAACTCACCAACTGCTGGGTGAGGCACAGAGTGCAGGGTTTCACAGATTACTACAGCTTTTCCCTAAATCTTCACATGCCTTCCCCACACCCAGTAAGCTGCTGTCTCCTCAAGAACTTCTGGTCACAGGATTTGGGAACAGGAAAGGTTAAAAGAAGATGCTGGTCTCAAAAGCACCAAGAGACACTGAAGGTTTTGCTCAGGGTGAAGTTTATCCCTTTCTTTCGGTGCCAACACATCCTGCTTGGACAGAGCCTGCACAGCTGGAACTGGCACTTGTGAAATTAGGATCAAGGTGCATTTACTCTGAAGACCAATCTGGGAATGAAGCTTTGTTTCTGCTGTCATCACATCAAACCCAAATGACAAGTGCTTGTTTCAAAGTTCCTTCGATAAGGGCACAGCAGGAACATTACTGCCTACAAAAAAATTAGTTACAGATTAACCTGCCCAAGGCACCACTGGCTGCAACATCAGACTGAGCTTCCCTGAGACACAAATAGCCTAAGCAGGAGCCTCCGAGTGCCCAGTGCAGATCAGCACTCTCCGACTGGTGGGTTTTGCACCTTTGTTCTTTTCTCCCAAGTCAAAACCCCGCTAAGCAAAGGGCACGTCACCAGCATCAGGCAGATGCCCTGTGATCAAGCAAATCCAGTAGAGGATGGACACTGTATCAGTTCAGCAAGAAGAAACAGAGGGTCGGGGTTAGGGTTATGGTCAGGGTCAGCCTCATCCCAGTGGCTGCACAGCCCCACAAGTCACTGAGTCACAATCGTGCCTCAATGCAGTGCTGGAGTATTCTGAGAACCCACCAGGAATTATAAAGGATTCCAGTTTCCATGATGCCACCAGCACCTCGAGAGACCTTCAAATAACCAGACAGAAACTGGCAATGTTTTCTCATGTTTTTTTTCTTTTATAAAAAAAGAAAACCTAAACCCAAATCCAAGCCATTCTCACCAAGTGCCCCTTCCTGAGCCATACCGCAGCACCTTCCCCATGGAATACCACAAGCTCCAAGCATGAACTGACAAGCAACTCATTTCCATTCCAGCAAGGAAGAATAATGTAGCACTCAAGAAAACAGTGAACCTCTTTGGTATATAACAACAAAGTTATACCACACAGCTCAGTGGGAACCATTTCCAAATGGTCACTATAAAAGAGCATTAGCTAGCCCAACTCTTCTCCTGGTTGGGAGATTTCCCTAGAAGCATCTCCTACTTGCCCTGACATCACAGCTTTTGCCCAAAAGAGCAGGGAAGGATCTCAGGGACTAAAGCCCTTAGCAAGCCTGGCAGCTGTGGTTCTTTCACAACCCAGAATCCTGGGATCTCTGCAAGACGGAGGCAGCCTGGCAGGATAGGAAGCAGCGTGATTTGGAAGCAGGAAGAAGGAACAGAGGTGGCAGCAGCAGGCAGCAGCTGGAGCAGTGACACTGCACCTGCAGCAGCATCCAAGGGAGGAGGAGCGGGCCCAGAGGTGCTCGGATCCAGCGGCACGAGAGGAGCAGCAGAACCCTCCCTGCAGACCCCAAGGCCTAGAGGGAGCCCAGTGGTGCCGTGCTGCCAGCACTCTAGTGCTTCCAGGGCAGGCAGAGCCACAGGCTGCTCCCACAGCCGCCCCAGTGCCAGCTCCAGGAGTCGGGCCTGAGGAGATTAAAGCCGTGTCACCGGGCTCACGAGGTCAGAAAGCTTTAAAATCGAATTACGCAACAGGAACAATCTGCTGCCCAGCACCTTCCCCACCCAGGGCCAGGAGGGCAGTGCTGTTTTCTGGTAGAATCAGTTCCAGAGGCGTTCCAAGACAATTCAGCTGCTGCAGGCAGGATTCATTCTCTTTAGGGTCGCTACAGGCTAAGTTATCTGGAAGATCCCTGAATGTGCAACAAAGGACTGATCTCAAGGAGGAGGAACGAGCTTCTGATCTGCGAGTGATCCAGCAGGCTGCCCAACGCCGCAGCCCTCCACCAGCTCCTCCTGGGTGGCCGGGAAATACCAACAGGCACCTCCCGATGCCGGTGCCACACAGGCACTGGGCGCAGCAGGAGCCGGGCGTTTGCTCAGCCAGTCTGGTTTTCGCCCATGTCACAGTTCCAACTTGACTCCTTTAATAAAAGGGAGACCCGATGGCACCTTCCTTTTGTACTCCAGGTACTCTTCTCCGAAGAAGTGGATGAGCGTGATCTCCTCCTCCTCGATCCGCTCCCTGAAGAAGCGCCAGGACGCCAGGGCGTAGCCCACCACACAGATGGGATTGCAGAGCAACACCTGCAACAGATGCTGCTGGTGAGCATCCCCTCGAGAATCCAAGGCTGGCCTGGCCCCACAGCTCATCCCCCTCCAGTAACATTGACACAGAAAAAGAAAAGATCCCAACACTCCCTGTGAAACTTCATAAGCACTAGTTTCTCCCCAAAATGAAGAAAGCAGCGCACAGGCAGCACTGGCTCCACAGGCCCAGCTCTCAAAAGCTCCATGTGCCACCCTTAGGGACTCTTCCCAGAAAAATACAATCTGATGTCAACCCCCACCAGCCACGAGAACACACAGCTACAGCAAGCACTGAGCTACAGCTCAGCTGCAGCTGGCCAGAGCTGACCCTCTACTCAGGGACTTTCTTTGCCCTCCAGCACAGGACCGGTGTTTGGCAGGAGCCAGGTTGAGTCTGACCACTCATGGAAGGTGTTTTGACCACAGGGATACAGAAAACTCTGGACACCAGCTTTAGACCAGCAGCAAATTACATCCCAAACCTCTGAGGGGGCTCTGGCTCAAATCCCAGCTCCACCACCTCTCCTCACTGCACAGAGAAAATTAAGGCACCGGGATCTTCCCAAAGATCACATGGGATAGAGCGTTCAGGGATTCCTGATTTCCTGTGTGCCAGTGGGAGGCAGCAGAATCCATGCCCAGGCCATCTGTGCCATGGAGTGCTGCCTGCACCCCATCACAGCATGGGCAGCATTGAGAGCAAAGACTGGGGTCACCACACGAAAGTATCTGAGCACATTGGATACAGTACCTGTGTCCCAATACTCCAGTAAAACCATCCCACGTAGGACGGGTGCCGGAACCACCCGTACACCCCACTCGTCACCAAAGTGTGGGTGTCAGATTTCTCGTTCTGAACGATGTGGTTGAAGTTGGAGCCAGCCGTAAGCATGGCTGCCTTCCTCAGGCAATCCCCGAAGATCACCATCAGCAGCCCCACGGTGCTCAGCCAGGTGATCTGCTTCAGCTCTGCATGGACAGGGAGGGGCACAATGGGTTTGCACAGGTCTCAAGGGGGAGCAGGGGGCTGCTCAGTGAGTGGGCTTTGCCCCCCGTCTCAAAGCAAAATGTGTGACAGCAGCAGCCACGCGCTGCCAATCCCGCACCAAACAGATAAAAGCAGCAAACCCTGCCTGGTGTTAGCACAGATTAGCACTGCAGGCGCTGAGCAAAGGCAAGACAAAGCACAGCCAAGGATATGCTCAGGCCAATACAGAAAAAAAAAAGGGAACACCTTCCTTCTCCCAAGAATAAACAGAAGAGCACAGCTAGTTTGCCCCAGACTCGGCAAACAGCAACAGATTTTGATGATTTTATTCTTGTCAAAAGGTGACATCCAGGTGTACCTGACGCATCACTCTTGTACCACCAAGGCAGGAAAGGGCTGAAGATCCCCTGGCCTGGCATGTCAGAGGGAGGGGGGCCTCCCCCCTGCCCTGCCAAGATCTAACCCGAGAGGCTTTGAGCAGAGGGATTATGACCACGGCAAAGCTGCTGCAGGGCTGTCACGGGGCAGCAAGCTGAGGGTCACCTGCACTTTGCTACCAGACAGATGGACCCCAGGCGAGCCACGTGCAGATGGACAGAGCCAGGGAGGGACAGGGTGGCCGACCTGGGAAGAAGAGCTTCTCCAGCGTGAACTCCACCCAGGAGGAGAGGGCAGCCAAGTTATACTCGAAGCTGTGGTTGAGTAGGAAGGAGTCCAGCGAGAGGCTGCGCGGGTTGTTGATGGCTGTCACCAGATACTCCGAGTAGTGAAAGAGGGAGAGGGAGCACATGTACCTGCGGCGGGAGGGATGGAGAGCAGGTTCAGTGGGGCCGGGGGCACCGCGCCCGCCCGGCTGCCCGGCCCGGCCCTGCCCTTACCATCCGAAGTGGCGCCAGGCGGAGCGGCCGGCGCTCAGCAGCAGCCCGCAGCCGAAGGCGAAGCCCAGGAAACAGGCCCGGACAGCGATCTGCAAGCACAGGGAGGGGAGAACGCGCTGCCGCCGCCGCTCCCCGATCCCGGGGTATCCCTGCCGCCGCACCCCGGGACCGGCACCGGACCCTCCACAGCCGCACCCCACCCCGCCGCCCGCCGGGGCC
>VZTJ01004877.1:7127-49883 GCA_013397795.1 Orthonyx spaldingii
TCCAGCTTTTCCCTATATCCAACCTTTCCCTGCTCTTCAAACCTTTCCCTGGTCTCCAGCTTTTCCCTATATCCAACCTTTCCCTGCTCTCCAGCCTTCCCCTGCTCTCCAGCCTTTCCCTGACTCAGTGAACCCACACTGGCGGTGCCGGCGGGGCCGTTCCTGCCCGCTCGCACCCCGAACCTTTCAGCAGCAACAAGCGAACCACGAACGCTCTGTCCCGAGCACTTTCCCCGCTGTGCTCGCGGTTCTGGCCGGGTCCCGCTCCCGTGGGCGGGGCCGTGCGGGGCAGGTGATGCCGGCGGGGCGGGCAGAGACGCCTCCTTCTCCTCCTCCTCTCTTCCTCCTCCTTCTCCTCCTCCTCCTCCTGCTCTCGCTCCTGCGCTCGGCGCGCCGGGGGAGGCTGCGAAGTCGGGCGTGTGCCGGGGACTTTGTAGAGCGAGATTTGGGGCAAGGTTGAGATCAAGTTTAGGAGCCGGGACCGGAGCAGGGACCGGAGCAAGGGGCGGAGCAGGGACCGGAGCCGGGACCGGAGCCGGGACCGGAGCAGGGACCGGAGCAAGGGGCGGAGCAGGGACCGGAGCCGGGACCGGAGCAGGGACCGGAGCCGGGACCGGAGCATGGCTGAGCAGCCCGGAGCGCCCGGCCCGCGGCGCCAGCGCGGGGCTGCGGCGGCCGAGGGCCCGCGCTGAGCGAAACCCCGAGCCCCCCGGGACCCCCGAGCCGCCGGCATGGCTCGCTGGATCCCCACCAAGCGCGAGAAGTACGGGGTCGGTGAGTGAGTGCTCGCCGGGATGCCCTAGACCTTGCGCCCCTTCCCCTCCCTTTCCCTTCTCTCCCACTCCTTCCCTTCCCTTCCCCGCGCTCGCCGCAGCGCTCGGGCCGTTTCGTTCCCGCTCTGGGCATCCCCTTTCGGCTCCTTTCGCGTTCCCGGTTCTCGCTGTGCCGCTCCGGGTCCGCTCCCCGCATCCACCGGGATGGATGGATGGATGGATGGATGGAGGCGGTGCCGTGTGCCCAGCGCTGGCTTCCAGGAATCCCTCAAAGTTCTGCGCTGACTTTTATGATTTTGCCTCTCCAGCGTGTCTGACACTGGGAAAAAAGCTCTAAGGCGGCAGAAAAATTGTGTCTGCTGCTGTGGCTGGAAGGAGATGTGGTTGGAAAAGGATGAGGAGGGTGTCGTGGGCAGATTGAGGGCTCTAGGTGACGTCTCTGCCAGGGGCTGGAAGTCTTGATTTAGGGTGAGGGATGGGGAAAGCTTGACTGGAAGTGTCCCAGGCCAGGCTGGACGGGGCTTGGAGCAAGCGGGAACAGTGGAAGGAGTCCCTGCCCATGGCAAAAGTAAAACTGGGTGAGCGTTCAGGTTCTTCCAGCCCAAATGAGGCTGCAGTTGACACCTCGTACCTCCTGCCCTGTCCTCTGTTTAAAAGGATTTTGCTGAGTGCTGCCTCACTTGTGTTTAACAGGAACAGAAGCCTGTGGTGTTGCCGATAAAATTCTTTGCTTGAGAGTTTGAAACTCATGGTTTTGAGGTTGCTTGTGAGACTTGGGCAGGGAACAACTGGCAGGAAGCCACTAATGACAGAGAGCTTTCGATAATTTATTTTACTGAAGAGTGATCTGTGCCACTGCTACTCAGCAGTGGACTTCACGACGTGAGAAAAAAAATTACTCATTTCGTGCTTGCAAAGTGTTCAATGCCCCAGCTCCCAGGAGGGTGTTCAGTCTGTGAGCCGGAAGGTGAAAAACCTCACCCTGGGTGATTTTCACAGTGCCTTGGAGCGGGGTGACCCCTCCACCTCAGAGTGGCTCTGCAGAGCTCAGCTCCCCACAGCTCTGCGGCTCGGGCTGCTGAGTTTTACACAGCCCAGCCTTATCTGGTTCTCCAGGTAACTGGCAGGGTGTGGAGTGCTGAACACCCTGAACTTTGTTTCTTGCTGCGTGGGGAGCAGCCCACACTGTTTATCCACAGCACAGCGCGCAGGGCCTGCGGGATCGCTCCAGGCAGCCCTGATTTCCAAACTTTGGGATAATCAGATGAACCATATCCTGCTGGGGCCACGGGCTGTGCTGGGTGTTTTCTGAGCACACCTTTGAGCGAGGCTGTCGCACAGCCCAGCATGGCCTTGGGCAGCAGATGAATCAGAGGCACTCCTCTGGCTTCCTTTTGATTTATTACCTTCCGGGGTGTTTTCTGTGCTGGCCTCAGCCAGCTGCTCCTTGTGACAGCTCCTCTCCCACAAAGGGCACTAACTCGTGAGTAAGGGTGGAAGGAAAAAAATGCCTCTTCCTGTGTGTTTCCATTCCAAAAATGTGTGGTGGAACGGACCCTGTGACTCCTGGGTGATCAGCTGGGTGAAAAAGGTGCTTTTTTCCCCCTGTACACAGACACAGGGGCTGTCATGCTGCAGCTCTGGGGTTTAATTTGCAGCCAGGACTGGCAAGGTTGATCCACAGGCAGTAAGAGAATTATTGAGGCACTGCCTGGCTTTGTCAGGCAGTGTTTGACACACTTGGAATTGTGATTTTGTCACTTGGGTGTTTGCAGACTTGACACGTTTCTTATCTGCAAGTGCGTCCCGTGCTGTGCTCGAGGGCCCAGTTCTCACTGGTTTGGGGTTACTTTGGAGGGGTTGGTGAGGACTGAGAGGGAGGTTTGAGCTTTTTGGGCAGGGACTGTGCCTGGATCTGACCCAGGACCAGCTGTGAAGTGGCTGCAAGGAGCGGAATGCCCCGGCTCCTGTGGGGTGGGGACAAATCCCAACCAGGTGTGAAGGGTAAAGACACAACTTCTGTTCAGAAGGAAAAGACTGAGAGGAGATCTCATCAATTGATGTAAATATCTCCAAAGGGTGTCAGGATGGTGCCAGATCCTTCCCAGGGATGGCCATAAAATAAAACACAAGTTCCACCTCAACTTTTTGAAGTTTAGGAAGTTGAGGAGGAACTTTTTCTGTGGAGGTGGCAGAGCCCTGGAGCAGCTCCAGGGAGGGCCTGGACTCTCCCTCTGTGGTGACATCCCTGGGTGATTCCTGTGTCACCTGCTCCAGGTGACCCTGCCTGGGCAGGGGCTTGGACTGAATCAACTCCAGGGGTCCCTTCCACCCCTAAATATTCTGGGATTCTGGAAAAGAACACTCAAATTGTGGCTGCTGGTGATCCCTGCTTTAGAAACTGCTGTAGAACTACTTGGATTTGTTTCAAACACGACCCTGGATGTCATGGCAATGAAGTGGGAAATTCCAGGAAGTCAGCAGTGTGATTCAGTGTCACTTGTCTGATTTCTGCCCTTCAGGAGGGTTTCTGCCCTGGTTTATATTTTACAGATCCACGCAATGTGAGTTCAGGTGGATCTGCTGGGTTTCAGTTCTGTCCTGAACTGGTTAAAGCCGGGGAGGGCTCTCTTTCCCACAGATGGCAAACGGGCTGAGCTGGGAACGGCAGCAGCAGGCAGAGCAAAGCTGGGAACTGCCGTGTTCTCAGCGAGGCAAACGTGAGAGACAAGCAGCCTGCAGCTCTGCAGCTTCTCACTCGCAGTGAATTCCCAACCAAGTGACAGATGGGATTTGGGAAGGGGCAGAAACGCTGCGGGATTTGGGAAGGGACAGAAATGCTGCGGGATTTGGGAAGGGACAGAAATGCTGCAGATCAGCTCCTGGGCAGCATCTCCTCCCTGAGCAACAGGATTTGCTGGGTCTTACACAGCCCCCTTGCTTCACCTCTGGTTCAGGACTGAAAGAGCATCTTCTTGGGGAGCTGCTCCGTTTTTGGGCCAAACTGAACAAAATAACCTCTTCTGGTCATGTGTGTCTCTCAAAAAGGAGTTGTCATTTGCAGAAATCCTTTCATAAAGACTCTTTCCAGCCAAAAAACTGTGCTCTGAGGAAAGGAATACTTGAATGACTTCACAAGATATTTAACTTTTACCATCTGTTTGTTTTAAAATTATTAACTTGGAGCATAAGGAACCAATGATGTCATTACTTTCTTTTTCTGCTGGCAGTAACATGGATTTGCACCGACTTTAACTCAAGTGCTACACCTGGGCTGTAAAAGCAATCCTTTCACCACTCAGCAGCTTTTCCTCACTTTGTGGACTGAAGACTGTTCCTGGAATGAGAGAACCTGCAATCCTAAATTAGTCTGTAACAAATCCAAGCCACCAGATCCCTTTTCCTGACTGTTTTCTGCTGGAGTGGCCGAGTGCTGGGCCAGGGCAGGGAGCTGAGGCAGCTCCAGAGCAGCTCAGGGGTGCTGGGTTTGGGGCCGGGGTGGTTTCCAGGTGTCTGCAGGGATGATGGATCAGGCCCACGAGGCTCTTGTGGGCACCTCTGACCATGAACCAACAGGATTTGAAGTGTTTGTTCATCCTTGTGAGCTGCAAATGCACCAGTTGTTCAGTGAATACACAAATCTGATCTTCCAGAATCGGGAATTATTAACTCAGGTTTGGCTGGGAGAGCTCCGAAGACCAGAATAATTTGAATTTTGGTGGAGAAGGTGGCTTGCACTGGTGGGACTGGGGGGATTCCATTGCCCTGAGTAAAGGGTTGGAGCTGTGCCAGGGGGTTGGATTTTGGGAAAGGTTCTTCCCCCAGAGGGTGCTGGACACTGCCCAGGCTCCCCAGGGATGGGCATGGCCCCAGAGCTCCAGGAGGGGTTGGACACCGCTCCAGGGATGCCCAGGGTGGGATTTTGGGGTGTCTGTGCAGGGCTGGGGTTGGATCAGTGATCCCTGTGGGTCCCTTCCAGCCCAGGACATTCCACGATTCCTCGACCCTCATTTTTGGGTGGCTGTTTCCCAGAGTATGTGGGGCAGGGCTGGGCAGGGACCTGGCAGATGATCCTGGAATTACCAGGAATGACCCCAGACGGGTTTTGGTGGCCCCTCACACCCCTGACACTTGTCTTGGCTGGCAGGGCCAGAGCACTGGGCTGTTCCAAGTGTTTAAATCTTCACTTTGCCAGGCCCCACGTGGGTGTTGAGTTCCAATCAGCTGGGTCAGGGCTCAGGAGTGGCAGCAATTCCTCAAACACAGAGCAGGGCCTGGGTGCTGGGTGGGAGCAGGATCAGGGCTGGGTGAGGGAGCTGCAGGACCAGGTCTGCTCACTGATGCTCTGGTCTGTGGTGGCTCCTGCCCTGCTGGGCCCTCAGGTCCTCCTCCCTGTCCCCGTTCCAGGCACCTGCAGAGCTCTCCTCACAGACAGCCTGGGATCAAAGCACTTTCACAGTACCTGGAGTAGTCAAATCAGGGCAAAATTCATATTTGTCTCAACTTGCTCCTTGCTTTTCCTCTTCTGACCTGGAACTCAAGGCCGCTGCTGTGCCTCTGGTTCCTTGCAGGGGCTCCAGAAGGATGGAGAAGCCCTTTCCCCCCATTCCTGCTGGAGAACTGACCCCCTTCCTTCCTGTTGATGCAAACCCTCTGCTCATTTTCCCTGCCATTTGTTTTATTGTAATTTATGGCTAAAAGTTGTGCTGGTGGCAGTACCAGCGGAATTTCCAACTGGGAAAAGCAAAACCTTGACGTTGTTAACAGCAGCAAATTTAATCTTCACAGCAGATGACACTTAATTTCTGATCTAGTTTCCCAATTTTTATTGCTGTGTCTGCACTTGATTTGATGTGAAATTTGGCTGTGCTGCTTCTTGCTTCCTTTGTATTTTCTAATCCATGTGAGCCAGGGCCTGTCTTCTCTTATTTTTGGTGATTTCTGCTCCAGTGCTTAAGTCATTCCCTGTGAAATTAATCCTGTGGACTTCAAAGGCATCACTGCCATGAACAAGATTTGTAAATGTTCCTTATCTTATTCTTACTTTGAAAAGAAATATTTCCCCAAGTGTTCTGTGACTTGTGAGTGCTTCAGTTCGTGACCAGCATCACCCTGGTGTTCAGCAACTGTCCCAGAGGTCACCTTTTTAACAATTAAATCCCTTTATGGAGGCTCTGAAGGGGCATCCAGAACTGCTCGGGGCTTCTGGAGCCTGGGCTGAGCTCTCTCCTGCTGATTAAATGTGGTTTAATTGTTCTGAGGTGTCAAGAGATTGTAAGAACCCACTTCCCCCAGAGCTGGGTGTGTGACCAGTGCTGAATTTCACACCAATTCTTGATTATTCTTCCTCTGGCACAGGGACTGTGTTTGCCAACACAGCTGCAAATGGGAGTTATGGAGAGGAAAAGCAAAATAAGCACTCATGAACTGAGAAAAGCTTAAATATATTGGTCCAGAAACAATGACTTCGTAATAATGTGTAATATTCTTTATCATAATGTGTGATATTCTTTATCACAATGTGTAATAATCTTTATCATTCAGCTGCTGGAAAATGCACACCCCTTCTACACACAAACTTTAACTGAAAATCTGCATTTTTTGCTCTTCAGCATGCACTTTGACTGGTAGGACATTCTCTCAACTGCTGCTTTTAGGGAAAAAAGTCCTATTTCTGCCAGGACATTAAAGACACAACCACAGCCAAGCTTCAAACTACCCCAACCCGGAGCCACGAACACGTTTACCCTGAGCTGCCAGAGCTGAGGGGATGCTCTCAGGTGCATTTGGGAATGCCCAAAATCCTGCGATGGATTTGGGGGCATCTTCCAGCCAACCTGTGCTAATAAAACCAGCCCAAAATACGAGTTACTAACCAGCTTTTTGGGCTGGCAGGCCGTGGTTGCCTTCAAAACCTGATGGTGTTGCAGAGCTTTAGTTGGAGCAGTTGCTAAAATGATAAAAAATGTCTTTGTGGGGCAGTACAGGCTGTTCTTGCCAGGGAGATCTCCCTGGAGCAGAAGGGGAAGCACCATTTAAGGATGAATTCCTCTGGCAGCCTCTCTCAGAGAGGCACATTGTCTCAGAATAGCTACACCCAGCAGGACCTGTGCTGTGGGGAGGGTTCTTTGCTCTCTGACACTGAATTTTCGGGAGGTGTTAGTGCCATCCAAGTGGCCCTGGTCCTGGAAAATGCTGAATCTGAGCCAAAAGTTCAGTGGAGATAACGATTCCTGCTCTTGGGAAGTTTGGGACTTTGATCCTCCATGGCAATAAAACCATTTATGACTTCAGCTCTAAGGTTCTAAGAGCAGCTCAGAATGTCACGGGCAGGCAGTGGCCAGTTGATTCTGTGAAAATGCTTTTTTTTTTCTTTTTTAGCCTATTTCAAACTTCATTCTCCTGCTCTGACAATGCCATGAGGGCTCAAGGTGCAGAGAGAGATGGAGTTTGATGTAAAGGAATAAAGTAGGGAAGGCTTCAGTGGTTAATTCTTCATGTCCTGGCATCTCATGCAGTTTAACTAAAACTTACTGCAAATTTAGGAGTAGTTTGTTCTTCATTCTTCTTGGCAGCAAAGGGATCAATATTTTTGTTTGGCTTTTTACTTCCAGGGTGAGACCCCTCCCATTCCCAGCCAAGATTTCCTGCTCCTCATTTTAATACTATTGCCCCATTTCTTGTTACCTGCGAGAGGTGGCAAGAGAAAAATGCCTTGGAATTCACATTTCTCTGGAGATTGTGAACCAGTTTTCTGTGCAGAGCCAGTTCTCTGATGGGGGCTTGTTCTGCCGACAGTGATCAGTGAACCCCAGGCCATTAAGGGAGGGTAAATCTGACCCAAAGCCCTCCTTGAGTGAGAGAATGGAAGGTGCAGGATTTAAATCCCATGGTTCTGCATGCTAGAAATTCTCCTTGTGTTAGCCCTGCCAGCTGAAGAGAGCTCCAGGCCTGGTTTCCATAGAGCTCTTTCCCAGTGCAGTGGCACTGAATCCCAAATTGCTCCAGATGGGCTGAGCCTCACTGTGAATTCTTCTGTGAAACTGTGGGAGAGCTGCTCTGTCTCCTCCTGAGCACCTGGCTGGAGAGGGGCCGGTGTTGGAGCCCTTGGTAAAAACTCCAGCTGTGGCTCAGGAGGGTTTTGTTGGCTGCTAACCCAGCAGGGTCCCTCAGCTTTGTTGCCTGCCAGCCTGGCTTTGGAGCTGGTTGTGTTGATGTTGTGATGCTCCTCAGCTCTTCCCTGCCAGCTTGGGTTCCATGCTGGTTGTGTTGAAGGTTGTGATGTCTCTCAGCTCAGTTCCTTGCCAGCCTGGGTGTGGTGTTGGCTGTATTGATGTTATCATGTCTCTCAGTTCAGTTCCCTGCCAGCCTGGCTTTGGTGCTGGTTGTGTTGATGTTGGTTGTGTTGATGTTGTGATGTCCCTAAGCTGTTCCCTGCCAGCCTGGCTTTGGTGCTGATTGTGTTGGGGTTGGTATGTCCCTCAGCTGTTCCCTGCCAGCTTGGGTTCTGTGTTGGTTGTATTGATGTTGTGATGTCCCTCAGCTCTGTTCTGTGGCAACCTGGGTTTGGTTGTGTTGAAGGTTTTGATGTCCCTCAGCTGTTCCCTGCCAGCCTGGCCTTGGTGCTGGTTGCGTTGAAGGTTTTGATGTCTCTCAGCTCAGTTCCCTGCCAGCCTGGCTTTGGTGTTGGTTGTGTTGATGGTTTTGATGTCCCTCAGTTCAGTTCCCTGCCAGCCTGGCTTTTGTGCTGGTTGTGTTGATGGTTTTGATGTCTCTCAGTTCAGTTCCCTGCCAGCTTGACTTTGGTGCTGGTTGTGTTGAGGTTGTGATGCCAGTGCTGGAGTTTTACCTCCGGTGACCTTTCTGCCCAGAGGCAGGGTTGGACCCTGTGCTCAAATGTTTTACTCCTTAAACCCCTCGTCTCTGCCCCGTCCCTGCCCTGGAACAGTGCAAACAGCAGAGCTCAGGGTGGGAGCACTCACAGCCCTCTGCAGTACCAGTTCCAAGTTTTCCTCCTCCTCCTTTGATGTTTTGCCCACTGAGAACTGGGACAGTAATTTCAAGCCGGTGGCAAATTCAATTAATTCTTTTGAAAGTGCCACACGCTTTCAAGTTGGAAAGAGCTGAGTAGTCCAATTTATGGAGTGGTGGGGTCTTGCTTTTACAAATCTGCCAGAAGTTTCATTGAAAAAGTTATTTTTTTGTGCTTAAAGTATCCAAGCACAAATTGTTTGTTTGGCTCAGAGGAAAAAAAGTAATTACAGACAGACTGGGTAAAATCCAGTTGCAGTTGTGTGGGTGTTGTAAACAAACATCTGCATCTTCACAGGCCGTAAAAATGGAAATAAAATCAGAGGTTGCTTTTGTGGAACTGGATTTCAGAGCCCTGGTGGGGCGGTGTGCAGTTGTTAAATCATAATTATTGCCGTAGTACTCTGGGGTATAAACCCCTTCTTGTGGAGGGGACAGCCCAAAAAATGGGTTTGTGTTCCCTCAAGTCTCTTTCTCCCGAGGAACAAAGAAAAAGTGGAATATTTGAAGTGTGTTGAATTGCAGTGATGCCAACAGGCTGGGCTGAACACAACCAGGTTCTGCCCCCTCTAAAACCAGTGTCATTAAAAACCAGTGGCTAGTTCTAAAACTGTTGATTCCTGTGGTCATGCTGGAACAATTTCATGGGGTCAGGGTGATTACTTTAAATATTTTAATATATTTTTGGGAGAATACTGATCCTTAGGCTGGGTGTTGGTGCTGGGATCGCAAAGAGGCTGAAGAAAGCTGCAGGGCTTGGAGGAGCAACATCATCAGCACCTTGAAACCTGACAGGATCCCTGGCAGGGGTCAGCCAGACCTGGAACACTCTGCATCTTAAAAACTGTTTGATGCTTAGGCTGAACTTGGTTATTTATGAATAATGAGGTTTCCTTTTCATGTTTGCACACTGTTAGGGAGGTGCTGCTCTCACTGGGATGCACTGGGAACAGAAGCCAGGGACATTCCCCCAAACCACAGCCTGGGGAGTCTAAGGATCAGGGAATATCAGATGGGAAGGGACCTCTGGCCCAGCTTTTCTTGGCAAAACCTTGAAGACCACCTGAAACAAATGCATCAAACCTGATAAAATGTACAGAAGTGTGAAGAGAGGCCAGGCTGTTTTTCCAGCTGTGTCTCTGCAAAGGGGAACATTTCGTGGTGTTCCAGGGTGACTGGAATTGCAAGTCTGGATTTTTTGGTTGGTTTTTTTTGTTTGTGTTTTTTTGTTGTTTTGTTGTTGTTGTTGTTTTGTTGTTGGTTTTTTTTGTTTGTTTGGTTGGTTGGTTTTTTTGGGGTTTTTTTGAAATCAAAGCCTAGATCTGATTGGGTGCTGTGAATTCAGGAGCAGGTTGGCTCCTCCACTGGCAGCACTGATTTATTTCTCCCCTGGCTCACAGAACTCCCTCTTACTCCAGACAGAAGCTGAGACAGCTCATGTAGATTAATTCCTTATCTCAGCTTGAAACCCCCAGGGGCCCTTTGGAGTGAAAATAGTAAAGCAAATGGAGAGCCCAGGGAAGAAAATGACACAGCAAAAGGTTTGTGTGTGTTCCTTGGGTGTAAAGTGAACCACAGAGTGTCTGTGAGGGTCAGAGCACAGGAGCAGCTGAAGTTTGGCTCCTTCCACCCCGAGCACTCTCAGAGAGACAAAACAGTTTGTGCTGGGGTGAAATCAATACTGGTACCCATATGTGGGTGTTTAGGGTGTATCTGTGTCCTGTTTGCAGTTTAGGTGCACTCTGAGAACGGAACATTCTTTGTTTTTACACAGAAACCGTGGTATGACCCCTTTGCAACAAATATTTGAGGGAAAGGTGACTGCTTGGAATTCTGCAGACATGAAAATACAGATATTATCTTTTCTTTTTCCTTATAATCGGGATGTCTCGTGCTTCAGTGCTTCTGAGTCGTCTCAGTTTGCCCGACTGGGATCTGAGAAGCTCTAATTAAAACCCAGGGACACATTTGTCCCTGCTGCAGAGCGCTGTTGTGGAGCTACCTGTGGGTTTGGGGGCGTTTAAAGCCGTAAGAGACCATGGGATCATCCCTTGGGAGCCCTCATGGAACCTTGGGAAAGCTTCCCCATTCCCATGGGCTGGACTGGGGAAGTTGTTTTTCCTAAAGCAATCCAGGCTTTAGGAGATTAAACCATCTTGATCCAGCCCCTGATGGGGAGAAAGACAGGATTAGCCCAAAGATGATGGGGGCATGGCTGAAACCCTTCCCTGCTCCCTGATTTGGGGATCAGTTTGATTTGGGCAGCACAGAGTCTGCCAAACCTTTCTTTGTTTGCCTGTCCCACTCCAAGATAATCCATTATTCAGAGGAAATCAGGGAAATCTTTCAGACTTTGATCAAGTGTGCATCCATTGCTTGTCCTTGGTGAGCAGGGGGCACCCCCATTTGGGTTTGGTTCCAGGAACAGTCTGAGGCTGGAAATGTTGGAAGCCCCCTGAGGGCAGTGGCAGCTCCTGCTCTTCTCTGGTTCTCCAAAGAAAGGAGTGAATGTAAATCCCAAAAAGCCTCCAAATTAGAAAGTTCCTGTCCCATCCTCCTGCAGAGGCAGGTGGTGGCATTGCTCAGGTGATTTGATGCTCATTTTTGAGGTAACCCAGCTTAAAAATGTTGAGTGTGTTCCTCATGTGGGGTCAGCCTGGAGCAGCAGGTGCACAAGGCGTTAAAAGTCATAAAACCACAGAATTCCAGGGAGTTTTGGTTTGGAAAGGACCTTAAAGCGCCTCTCATTCCATGGGCAGGGGTAGGTCACCTCCTGCTCCTCAGAGGTTGGACTCTGCTGTCTAATGATGGCTGTTAATTAAAGCATTTGCAGCTCCATAATCCTGTTAATTCTGGATTACTGACATCCCAAATGCAAGCACTCACTTGGAACTTTTGGAACTGAGACTGAATGGCAGCATCCACCATCCAGGAGTGGGAATTTTTTCATACCAGTGACTAAATGTCCTTATTTCCAGTGTTGAATCATGAATTACTTTTCTTTTTTTTTTTTTTTGAAGCATAAGAAGTAGCCTGACGTCTAAATCTTAATTATGCTGTTCTCCGTTTGTCAGACACAAATTCCTGGGGAGTTACCAGAATGTTTTTGCTCCCAACATCAAAAAGGCTTTGTTCCTCTGAAGAATTAATTCCTTGGGCAGTTCCTTGTTTTCTAAATAAAGCCACTGTTTTTTTGGCTGGATCTTGGCACTGGGGAACATCCCAGGCTGCTCCAAACGGGGCTGTCCTGCAGAAAGAAAGAAATTCCTGAGTGCTGCAGCAGCAATTGAATCCTTCTGGTTCCATGCAGTGGGGTTTGACTGTGGGGCTGAGGGGTGGAAGGAGCTGGAGTCTGGTTCTTGCAGAGCCCTGAATGGGATCTTTGTTCCCAGGAGCAGCCGCAGCCCTCGGGATCAGAGGGTGGCAGGGGGAGCAGGACGTGACTTTTGGATGTGGGTCTTTGTGCTGGGTGGGGCAGGGGGGTTCTGAGCCAAGTCAGAGATAATGGATCTTGCAGGGGCTCTCTTTCCCAGGCCAATAATCCACATTTCGAGTGCCCTCATTGAGGGAAAGCTTCCATTTCCTTCTGATTTGAGTTACGCAGAAAGAGTGTGGGACAGGCCCTCTTCGTTCTCTTTTCATTCTGAGGCATTTTAGTTCAGCTTGGCTTTTAGGGTGGTCTTGAAAAATGAGTTAACCTGAGGGAAAGATGGGTCTAGGAATTAACAGAAACATGGAATCATGGAGTGGTTGGGTTGGAAGAGACTTTGCAGCTCATCCCATCCCATCCCTGCCATGGGCAGGGACACCTCCCACTGTCCCAGGCTGCTCCAACCTGGCCTTGGGCACTTCCAGGGACCCAGGGGCAGCCACAACTGCTCCCAGAATTCCATCCCAGACCACCCTCAAAGGGAGGAATTTCTTCCCAATATCCCAGCCCAACCCTGCCCTGTGGCAGTTTGAAGCCATTGCCCCTGAAAATGCCACACCTGTCCCTGCTTGCACTAAACCCCAGCTCAGGCTCCATGAGCTGTCACAAACCTCTTTCAAATTGAAGTTTCTCCCCGGGCTCTTGCTCAAAGTGAAGCTTTATGAGTTTTAAAAGTGTGGTTTGGGGTTTTTATTTGCAACAGAATGGTACTTTTCATTTTCTGCTCCTCTTATCATCGAGGCTATGTCATGTCGGTGTTCCGTGGCTCAGGACTGTGTGCTGGGACTGACCCGGTGTGCTGGGGCAGTGCCAGAGCTGACCCTGCTCCCTGAGTCACCATCCCAAGCCCTGGGAAGCCCAGGCTCTGCCAGGTTTCCTTTGCCACCTGTGCAGGCCCTGTTTGTGGGGCTGACTCGGGAGCAGAGCATCCCCCGGGGTTGTGCAATGCCCTTGGAGTTCCTCCTCCATCACCCTCTGCCCTGGAGCACGAAAATTGCTGCTTATCTTCACCTTCTGGCCCTGGCTGTGCCATAAAATCATCTGCTCGTGGAATTACCTGCTGCCGTTTCCAATCCTGATGGCTTCCATAGACTGGATGCGCTTGGTAAACACATTCCTCACCCTTTTAACCAAACTGGAGCACTGAGCTAAACACAAGACTTTGCCTCCAGTTGTGCTCGAAGAAATGAGCATTAAACAAACCCAGGCTCGTGTTTTCCACCTCTGTCTCTTTATTTGGATTAAATTTCCTCAATTTCAGCGCTGCTTTTCATCCAGGATGATAAAAGGAGCAGGATCAACACTCTGAAGTGAATTTCAAAGGACCAAAGCACAGCTGAAGTTTAGCTCGAAGCAAAAAGACTTAACTTCAGATATTGCAGCAAATTTGAATACAAAAGTCTCTGTATTATTTTTTCCTTCTTCCTTTCTTGCTGCTCTGTCAGGATTTAAGTGGAGGGGTTTTATTTTTCCATGCCATGCCCATGTTTGTGATGTGAAGCTTCCTTTTCCTTTCAAGTCGGAGCGAGGTCATGGAGGGGGCTCAGCAGCACAAATCCCTGCAGAGGGGAAGGTTTGGGGACAGCACAGACTTCCAGCAGCAGGAAACATCACTTGCAACCAGCAGAGCTCCCAGGGAAAATATGCCAGCAATTTGTCTTTTATAATCTCGTCCATAACCATTAGGGAGGAGGTTGTACAGACAGTGACCCTCTGTTGTGGATTAATGCAGTCTGGCAAGGCAAGAAACTACAAAATTGCCTTTTTCTTTTTTTTTTTTTTTGATGTGGGAGTTCCTCCAGGTTGTAAATGCTGCATGTTGGGATGTGAAACCTGCCCGGTGGGGCATGGAAAGGGAAGGGAAAGGGGCTGCAGGGTTTGGTTCTGTCTTGTGGCCGCTGTGATCTTCAGGAAGGGGAAGGGAACTGCTGGGCCCTTCCTGGTGCTCTTTGGGCTGAATTCACTCTGTGTTCCCAGCAGAAAGGCTGGGCCTGTGTCCACCCACCTTTCCCTGCGCAGCAATTTACGGAAAAAAATGCAGCCTGGTGTTTGTATAATGATTGATTGTCCCAGAAAAAAGCCGGGGCGTGCAGGAATTGTGTGTGGGAATCCCTGTGAATGTGAGAGGCCTGCAGCACCACGGGGACCTGGGGGCACCAGTCCTGAGGGGAACAGGGGATGCTCCAGGGCTGGAACCCCTCTGGAGCCGGGCTGGGAGAGCTGGGAATGCTCACCTGGACAAGGGAAGGCTCCAGGGAGAGCTCAGAGCCCCTTCCAGGGCCTAAAGGGGCTCCAGGAGAGCTGGAGAGGGACTGGGAACAAGGGATGGAGGGACAGGACACAGGGAATGGCTTCCACTACCAGAGGGCAGGGATGGATGGGATATTGGGAAGGATATTGGGAGGGTGGGGAGGGGCTGGGATGGAATTCCCAGAGGAGCTGTGGCTGCCCCTGGATCCCTGGCAGTGCCCAAGGCCAGGCTGGAGCAGCCTGGGACAGTGGGAGGTGTCCCTGCCATGGCAGGGGTGGCTCTGAATGGGATTTAAGGTCCCTTCCAACTCAAACCATTCCGTGCTTCACATTCACGTTCAGCTTTGGCCATGAACATTATCCAGATTTTTCTGTTAGAGTGTGAATGGAATTTTTACTTCTGGGCCAATTCTGGGGTCTTTAAGGTATCTAAGCTGCACACCCAGATCACCAACCAGCCTTTAAAATTCTGATTTACAGCTCCTTCGTGGGAAGGGAGAGGGAAGTGGGTGTGGAAGCAGCTCTTAGGAGCAGAAGTTCAGTAAAATTCCTGTAATCCTGTGGAAATCATGGATTCAGTGCATTGTCCATGTGTCTGTGGCATGAACTGGGGGCAAACCCTGCCCTGTAGCACGGGGAGATGGCTCTGCTTGGGCTCAGGGATCCTGCAGGGATTCACATCCCTGGTCTGCTCCCGGGGAATATTTTTAGCCACAAAAAAATAAAGAAAGCACCGATCTGGGAGAGAATGTCTGGCGATCTGGGAGAGAATGTCTGGCGTGGTGAAACCCTCAGGCTGTGCTGGGAGGCAGAGCACCTCATCCCCACGGAAATGGGAGGCATTTCATGGGAATTTCCTGGCTTTTTATTTATTTATTTCATTCCCAGTCCAGAGCTCCTCAAACACAAACCTTGGGAAGTCTGAAGAATTCCCCCCTGAAAATGTTTGGGTGATTTTTTTTTGCTTTCTTAAAAACAAATGTGGTGCTTATTCACCAATAAATTTGCTCAGGGAGCAGCTTTAGATACATAAATGTGGGAATTTTGTGTGGGGGAAGATTTCGTTGCTGCATTTAGGATTTGATCTGTTCTTAAATCATTATCTTAAATAAATCAGGTGGTCAGGGTTTGGTCTGCTCTGACTTTGTTGATCAATTCCTTGAACCACAGAAAAGCATTTCACCAATTTTATGTCTTTTTATTTGGTTTGAAAGCGAATTTGATTTCAGCTTTCTCCGCTGGTCCCCAGGGAGGGCTCTGCTTTGCCCAGTGAAACTCCAGCAAGTCCCAGGGAAAAGGCATTTCAGGAGTGTGAGCTCCTGCACTTAATCCTATTCCCCCTGGAAATCCCATAAGCATCCAGCTTAACTTTGTCTTTGGGAGGGATTAAATTGGCAAAGAATCCCAAGTTTTGGTGCTAAAACTGGTTCTTGGCTGGGCAGAGCCTTTGGCAGCAAATAAGTGAAATTTGGTTTTGAAGTGAGAGTGTTTTAGTCTGGAACAGGGCTGGGGTTTATTATGACACCCATTTCTGATGTTTTCTGATGTCGGTCCTGTGAACCACTAAAAAATGATAATTGTGGAATCAATCTGCCTGCAGCAGTGGTGACCTCTGTGGGCAGGTTTTTGGCAAAGTGGGAATGTGCAGCTCCAGGGAGGTAAAACTCCAACTTTTTTGGCTGTTAACAATAATATTCCTTCATGATAAAATCTGGAAATAGATACATGATGTCCTTTCTTAGGGTGACTTCATCGCTTTATTCCTTCCCCAAAATCCTCCCCTGCCTCTGGAGAGCCCATTCCCAAACCTGATTCCCTCATGGCTCTGTTTATCCCCCTTTTCTCCCCATTTTCCAGCCATCTACAACTACGAGGCCGCGCAGGACGTGGAGCTGTCCCTGCAGGTGGGAGACACCGTTCACATCCTGGAGATGTACGAAGGTAAGTGCAGCTCACAGCGTGCTTGGAAAGCAAATAAAGCAAATCCAGATTATTCCTCAAATTTTAGATCCGTATTTTCAACTTCTGATACACCCAAACCCACAAAGCGTCACCTGCGGTGGTTACTGTAGGCCCTTGATTTTTAAAAACAATGTTAAAAATGCAGGAGATTTCTCATCTCTGTGCTGTTCCAGGCAGGGTTTATCAAGGTTAGGTTTCACCAACCTCTCCAGGCAGCACTAAAAGAGAAACATTTAATTCTGGCTGTTCACTCCTGTTTTCCCCTCATACCTTTTTGCATTGGCTCCTCTCTGGGCCAGGCCAAGCACTTGTGCTCTTGGGATGAACTGATCCTGCTGGAAAATAAGAATAATACTTTTTTAAAAATTGCTTTTAACCTGAGTTTTTAATCCAAATGGATGAAAACAAGAGGGAAGGGCTGATTGTTTCACAAGTAATGCTGTTTTGAGCTGTGATATCACAAACTGGCTTTAAATGTTCTTACAAGGCTCCAGTTATGGAGCTTCCATGCCCTTTTTAGGCTCTTTCTCCCGATCTTTTACTGGGACATTTTTCATAATACCTTAATGTAAACCAGAAAGGAAACAAAATTCTTACTTTAGAGATTAAAATGACACTTGAGTGTTTCAAATCTCCTTAATAAACCGGCTGCTTGATGAAGATTTCAATATTAGGACTGGAACAGAGCCATTTAATCACTTTAAGGAATGTTCTGGTCACTCCTTCCCTCTCCAAAACTTAAATATAGAATATAAATCCAATTATTTTCACAAGCAGCATCGATTTGCAGGAAGATTCCGTGCCCAGGCTCAGCACTGGGAGCAGGGAGCTGCTTCTTTAGCAATTTGTTCTTGGCCAGTTGTTCCCTTCCCATCCTCTGGGACTGGAAGCTGCTCCCAATCCCGGCAGATCCTGTTGTGGTTTTCCCCTGCTGTGGGTGATAGTACAGGGGGGAGAGGGGGAAAAGGGAAATATCCCCGTGGAAAGCGCTGATTTTTGACTTGGTTCTGTAGAAGACTCAGGGAAGAGGGAGGAAAACTCCCTCGGGAAGAGGAGGCTTCTTGTCCTTTCCAAAATTTGGGAGGATTTACTTCTTTCTCCCTATTTTTATTTTTTTTTTATAGTTAACCCTATTTCTTGTAGTCATCTCGGCAGAGACAGGAATAGGGAGTGAGTACATAAATGGCATCCCTTTTTTTTCTTTTTTTTTTTTTTTTGGCTTGAAATCTCCCCGTTTGGAGCTTTGTCAGGAGAAAACTGCCTGCGAATTGTTTGGGAAAGAAGTGAATGTTTTCATATGTGAGGGGGAAAGTGATTGTTCTCATATGCTGAGCCATCGGTGTGGAACAGAAATCTGCGGCTGAGGCACTTTGGAATTCCTGCAGAGCAACAAAAATCCCTTTTCCCAGAAAGAGCAGCCAGAAATCCAGGCCAGACAGTTGTGAGTGTAAAGGAGGAGATGCAGAGGTAGTGACTCTGCTGTGGGTCTGGTTTAATTCCCCATAAATCCATCTCACACCCTCCCAGTTCTGATGTTCTGCCTGCCTGAGAGGAAATTCTCGTGTCTTCCCGAATCTCTGTTTTGGGATATCAGCTCTCAGTTGTGTTCCCGGCTCTCTGTGGGTCTGTTTTTGAGGATAAATGTTCTCCCAAGAGGCTTTTTCTGCTCCTTTTCATGCTAATGCTGCCTGCTCACCAACAGAGCTGATAAAAACGGGTTTGTTCCTCTAATCACTGCTCTTATCTGGATACACAAACCTTGGCTTAGGAAAGTTTCCATGGAATCGGGCGGTGGCCCTGCAGGAGGAAGGGCTGGAGATGCCCTGTGAAGGCATTTTGGGGGCTGGGAGATGCCCTATGATATAATTCTTTGGGATTGGGGGGAGATGCCCTGTGGAGTCAATTTTTGGGGTCTGGGAGATGCCCTATGAAATCATTTTTTGGGGTCTGGGAGATGCCCTGTGGAGTCAATTTTGGGGTTGGGGGAAGCCCTGTGAAGTCATTTTTTGCGGTTGGGAGATAGTGGATGAAATATTTCTTTGGGGTCTGGGAGATGTCCCTGTGTAGTCATTTTTTGGGTCCCTGTGCGTTACCCCTGGCTGAGGGCAGCACTCCGGTGACATTCCTTAGGGAACTGAGGGCAGTGTTAGGGCTGTCCTGAGGCTCTCATGTAGAGGTGGCAGCCCCTGGGAACACCTTGCTGTTATTCCCCAGCTTGGGATGCTCAGGAGCTCCATGATATTCCCAGGGCAGTTCCTTCCCAGAACATTCCTGCTTTTCCCCCTTGTTTGCAGCTGCAGGAGTGGGGATTCCTCAATCCGGTACCACACGTGAAGCTCTTTGTGCTCTGCGGTTTTGGGGGATCCGAGTGCTTTGGGTTTTTGCAGGGATCCGAGTGCAGCAATCCTGGGATTTGTGCTGGGATTTGGCGTTAGCAGTAAATGTTATCTCCCTGGGAGACACAACACTGATAGAGATGAGCTGCTACAGGAGCTGCCTGAGAGGCAGAGGCAATAAAGGGAATTTTGGGTGTGCTTTGGGCTGCACAAACCTCTCCTGAGGCGGCTCCCAAGCCCTCAGGGAAGTCCCTGCAGTCAGGTGCTGCTCCTGTGCTGCCTCACAGGGCCAGGAAACCCCTTTAAATTGCAAAACCCCTGCTCAGCTGTGCTGCCACTGCTGCCCAGAGACAGAGGCCTCTGCTCTTGCAAAAGCTGGAATCACAAAACATCCTGAGGGGAAGAGACCCACAGGGCTCATCCAGTCCAACCCCTGGCCCTGCACAGACACCCCAAAATCCCACCCCGATCTGGGGTGAGGCTCTGGAACTGCCCATCTGTCAGTAAAGCTTTTTTTTCCCATGTTCTGAACTTTTCCTCGTGTTTCCCAAGGCCCAGTCAGGCTGGAGCAGTTGGGGTGGGTGGGGAGTGCACCAAAGAGGAGCAGGGGGTGATTGATAACACAGAGGGTGATTGATAACACAGAGGGTGATTGATAACACAGGGGGTGATGCATTTTTCTGACCTGGAGCTCCCCTGTGCCAGGGATCCATCGGGGGTGACATCCCTGGGAATGCAGCTCCAGCTTGGACAAAGGACAGAGGGAAGGGCATCAGAGGGAAAGCACAGACTGAGCGGTGTGAACTGACTCTTCAAAGTATTTCCAGTACAAGCTGATGTCCATGGAATCATGGAATGGTTTGGGTTGAAAGGGACATTAAAACCATCCTGTCCCACCCCCTGCCATGGGCAGGGACACCTTCCACTATCCCAAGCCCCTCCAACCTGGCCTTGGGCACTTCCAGGGATGGAAACCCTTCCAGGGATGCTTCTCTGTGGCAGTAACCATCTGTAGGGACACCTGCGAACTCTCAGATCTCTTTTCTTGGGTCCCCTTCCCTTTAAAACAAATACAACCAAACCCTCTGCAGAGCCCAGGGCTGTTAGTTCAGGTCCCACACTGCAAAGCAAGGTTTTATTTTCCCCTGCTCTCTCTGTCTGCAGAAGCGCACGAGGTCTTTGTACAAAATTTCTCCTTCCCCTGATAACAAGACATGCAGAGCGTGCTGCTCCTGCCTGCCAAGGATTCAGTGCTCTGCACAGGCTGCAGAATCCAAGAAAAGAAGGGAAACTCTCAGTCTGCAGGACTTTAGAGGCAGCTCCAGTGTAGGGAGCCTGTCCTTGAACAGGGAGCTGGGAGAACACTTTGCTGTTGAGGGGAATCTCTCCTAATCTGCAGGATTTGTCATTATTATTAATTGTGGTATTTCAGGGAAGCTGTGGGAAAAAGCCACGTTGTGGGTGGAAGGAATGTGTGCTCACATACCGTGAGCCCTGGCAGGTTCTGCTCCTGGTGGAAAGAAGTTTACCTTGAGTTTGTTCCTGGTTTGTCACCCCTGTGCAGGGTGAAGCAATGCCCTGGCTGTGCTGTGGGACAGGACAGGGCCCCGCAGGAGGAGGAACAAGGACCTTGTGGTCCAGCGCGTGACCTGGGCTTGCATCACTGGGGAGAACTTTTCATCATTAAATTATCATCATTTGAATATTTTCCTTCTATTTTTCTTCTTCATACTGCATACAATCCGTTTAATGAGGGGTAAAATTGAGGACCTGTTCCATTGAAAAAACCCCAACAAAACAACAACCCCAAACTTTTAGACATTTCTTTGCAAGTCTGCTTTTTTTTTTGTTTGTTTTATTTTTGTTTTCAGTCCCATTTCAGAGTGTTATGGCACCTGAAATTTTCCATGTCATCATCAACTGAAAAACCTTCCTCCATTTTTAGCCCATCTCTGCTTGGGGAAAACTCTCAAACACTTAAATAGTCTCCATTCCTCTGAAGCTTTAAGCAGATTTTGGGTTTTTTTTTAAGAAGAAATCATGTGATTAATCAACCACTGCCAAAAGATTGATGTTCCCGTTGAAGTGATAGAAAAAGTTATTGATACCAGGAGCAGAATTCTGATAAAAGTTGCATGAGGTGCTTACAGAAACAGCTTTGCATAATCAGGCCCAACGTGCTTTTATGCAATGATTGCAAAATATTTTACAGGAATGGGGGCAATGCCAAGGGGCCGTTTGAGACAGGAGGAAGTTGTGCTGTCGAGGGATGAATGTGTCAAATGGGATTGAAGTCACTCCTGTTAAATTCCCTGGGCTTTGTATCCCACCCTGAGTAATTTGTGCGTTCCTGTTCAATTAATGGCAACTTAGATAAAAATAGAACCTAAATCTTCTCATCCCTAATCCAGGACCTCATCCATTGCTCCATGAGCAATGCATAATCTTGTTTTCCTCCTGTAGAAAGAGATGGAATGTCTTCTTTCCTCTGAACTTATTACTGGAATATTGGAGTTTTTGTGGTGGAGGTACCTCCCCATTGCTAGAGAAAGGGACAAACCTGCACTTCAGAAAAGAAATAAATGGCAAAACACAACCACATGCACATAAAAATCCTCAATGAAATACAAATTAAACCATTCTAAGCTTTATGAAGATTCTTTATGGAGTCTTATTTGATAAATGTAGGAATATGGAGGGGGGGAAACAACAGAACCACAAAAAAAACCCCAAACCAAACTAGAAACAAACCCAAAGCAAGCAGCCTCCCCTCCTGTCTTCTTTGCCTGATTATTCCCTTAAATCCCTTTGCCTTCTTGATGTCTCAGCTGGACATAATCTCCTTGGATGGGTTTAATGTCCCTCCCAACCCAACCCATTCCATGAAAATCCTGGTGAAACCCCAGGTGCCCAAGACAGGAGGAATGTTCTCTCAGTGACATTTGCTCCTGAGGCCTGGGCATCAGAATTATTGCTTTTACCTTACAGTTTGTAGATCTTGCCAAGGTAAGGTTGAAAACAGGATTTGTGCCAGGGCAGGGAGCTCAGCTCCTGCAAACAGAGGTGTCTTCACAGGAGGGGATCCCAAAGGAGAAGATCAGTAAATTGGTGCTGTAGAAAGGTGGTGAGAATTACAATTTAATTGCTGTCAACAGGAAATAATTAAATACAAATAAAAAAAAAATTATGTTTGTTTTGCCAGGCTGGTACCGAGGATACACACTCCGAAATAAATCCAAAAAGGTACGACCTCACTTTTGGGTGACTCTTGTTTTAATTTCGCACTCTGCCAGACCCCCTCTGGTGCTGGAAACTGCTTTATTTCTTGTCTTAACATCATGCAGGACTCCTGACCACTGTGTCCTTTCCTCAATGAGAGAAATAAATGACCCTGAGCTGAAAGTTCAGAGCCATGAGTGGGGTATTCCTCCACTGGAAGCATGAGGAATTCAGTTGGAACTTCCCAAATTAACTGTTCCCATCTCCATACACGAGTTCACTGCTTTATTATGATGCTCTTGGATGTGTGCGCATCCAGCATTAGTTATATTTAATGGGAATGTCAGAGTTTTGACTGGAAGATATTCCAGAAATTACACATTCCTGGGTCTCAGCCAAGCTGCTTGAGCTTGGGCTGGAAGCTGCCTGGAAATCTGGGTTCCCCTAGGAATGCTGGCACCTTGCCTGTGGTAACATCCCCCACAGCCTCTGGTTTTAGGGCTAAAGAGGGGTAAAAAGGGAACAGGAAAGGATTCCAGCATTCCTGGAAGGTTTCTCTGTAACAGCAGAAATTTGAGAATTTCTACAGATGCTTGTGGTGGGAGCCACAGGGCAGCCTGATAGAGGACTCCAGGAGTATTTCATGGCAATGACTTGATAATTTTCAGGAATTTACAGCATTTCCTGCAGGAAGATGAGGGTCATTAGAGTAAAAGAAGGAGTCAGCTTCTCTGAGTTGCCAATATGGAACCTGCTGCTCCTCCCTGTACTTTTTTCCTGGCATATTGGGACATTTCTTACTCCTTTCCCCTGCTTTCTGTTAAGTATGTTTTTGTCACATCCTATCCCACAGTAGGATTGATTTATTTTATTTCTCTCTTTATTTTTAGGGCATTTTCCCAGAAACTTACATCCATTTAAAAGAGGCCATCGTGAAGGACCGGGGGTAGGTTGGCACTTCTTTGGCAGCAAAACCCAGGGAATTTCATTCCATTTAAACCCAAAACCAACAAATTTAAGTAGCTGTGGTTGTCACAAACATAGGCTATACCTCCTGTGCTGGACTGGAGCTGCATAAATTCATTTTGCAGAGCACTGACAAACCAGAGCAGTTGGGAGCAAGGGAGGAGGAGATGATTTGCAGAATTAAAGAAGCTCTGCTGGACAAGTCAGTGGTGGGGAGGGTCAGTCCAGCTCCCTCCAGCTCCCTCCAGCTCCTCTGGGGACTCCTGCAAGTCACAGCAGACTCCTGCTCACAGCCAAGGGCCCAGCAGGAGTGTGGATTCCTTCCTGTCTTGGAAGACATTGGAGGAAATAACTCCTGGTTGGATTCCTTGAGCTGGGCCTGTGCTCGTTAAGTGAGAGCAAAACAGAGGCTGCAAAGGAAGGAACTTTATAAAACACTTTTTTTTTAAACTTTTATTTTCAAGTAACTGTTACCGTTGCAAATGGGGATTCTTCCAAACTGAATTTCTGTCTCTTTATCCTGGTTTTGGAATGAATCCACTGGGAATAACGGGAGTGAAAGGAGCTTGAAGCATTTTGCATTAAAAATGGATGATGAATGTGGATGTGTGTGTTGGAGAACAACTTAAGGGTCTTGACATCATGTGTGAGTGAATTGTGTGAAAATCAACCCTCTGGAATTTCCATTTATATATTTAACAAAAAAAAAGGTGTTTTCCATTAAGTTTTAACCCTGAGTGTGAAACCTTCCTCCGATTTTCTCCTTTTTTTTCTCCAGGCAACACGAAACTGTGATTCCCAGTGAGCTGCCCCTGGGCCAGGAGCTCACGGCCACGCTGAGGGAGTGGGCAGTGATCTGGCACAAGCTGTACGTGGTGAGTTCTCCTCAGGCCTTGGTGCTTTTCCCAGGTGAACTGAGCCTGGGCTTCGTGCAGGGCACTCTGTGCCTCTGGATGGTGCAGAAATGAGGGGTGAAATGGGGCCTGAGAGGGGTGAAAGGGGGCCTGAGAGGGGTTCTGCTGTGGGATGTGGGCTCACAGGCCTGAGGGGAGGGTTCCCTGTGCTCAGGGAGGTGTGGGTGACACCGCCCTGGGGCAGCAGGGACTGGCACAGGTCACTGTCACTGTGTCAGGGCTGTCAGGGCCGGGTGGGGGTCACAGCTCACCCGGGAAATCCAGGCCCCTGCTTTGCCTGTGCCAGCCCTATCTGAGGGCAGGAAAGCTCAGCTGGGCACAGGACTGGGGTTTGCACCCAGCTTTTGGCAGGGGTGAGCTCTGCTGTGCTGTGGGTGTTCCGTGGGCTGCCTGATCCCCACCCGGAGCGTCCCAGGCCCAAACAGGAACAGGCAAAGGGAGAGAATCAGGGACATCTTCTGGGGGGAGATTTGACCAGTCAAAAGTCACATCATGGAATGTCCTGAGCTGGAAGGGATCCACAGGGATCACCGATCCAACCCCAGCCCTGCACAGACACCCCAAAATCCCACCCTGGGCATCCCTGGAGCAGTGTCCAACCCCTCCTGGAGCTCTGGGGCCGTGCCCATCCCTGGGGAGCCTGGGCAGTGCCCAGCACCCTCTGGGGGAAGAACCTTTCCCAAAATTCAACCTGACCCTGCCCTGGCCCAGCTCCAGCCATCCTCTGGGTCCTGTCCCTGGTGTCCCAGAGCAGGAGCTGTCCCTTGGGGAGAATTTCTTGGCTGCCCCGAGGTCTGGAGTTCTCTGTAGGGTGGGGAAGGAGCTCCCATGTCCTCAATCCCTGCCCACAGGAGTCACCTCAGCAGCACCATGAACCAAGGCACTGCAGGGGTTTGAGGAGTTTCCTGCACTGGGTGCTCCTTGCTGAAAGAAATGAGTTCACAATAAAGGTGAACTTAAACCAGGTGCGTTATTTTAAAGGTGATTAAGTAACCTTAAAAAGAGTCAGGCTTGATTTTTCTTTGAGTAGTAGCGAGTTCAGCCTGCACAAAATGTGCTCCCATACTTTAATTAAGAAGAGAGAGTGAGTATAAATGAGTTGTAATCACTCAGTGCACCCAGAGCAAGTTTGCCTATTAGAAATTTCACCAGGCCACAAATACATTGTGTTTGTGTGCCACAAAACCACAAGAATTTGTTCTACCCTCTTAGTTTAACGAGAAGCTCTGTGTGATGGTATTGCTCTGTGAAAAGAGAGTTCTGTTCCTGGCATTTTTTACTTCTGAATAACTTTCAGATCCCGGCCTCAGAATCTGTTTTTTTTAAGGAGCAGAAATCTTTCATGTTCCTGTGCTTAACCAATATAAGTCTTAAAATAGGTTTGGAAAATGTTGTGGTTTAAAATGGATTTGAGTTTATTTTATTTTCCCTGCAGTATGTATTAAAAGAACTTAAAAAAAAAAAAAGCTGAAGGAGGAAGGAGGCATTTGAGGAGAAAAAGGAAGCAGGGGATTTTTTATTTTGGCAGCATTTAATTTCACTTCTTTAATTTCTGTGGGTTTCATTGCAGCAGTGGCTTTATCTCCACTGCAAAATAAGTATAAAAATGGGGAGTTTTTATTTGGTTTAGTTAGTAGGAGTTAGTTGTGGAGATAACTCAGGTCAAATTGAGGTCTGCTCTGAAAATTCACACAAATTGCCTTCTCTTTGTAGGTATTTTTATGCAGGAATATGTGTTTTCCTTGTTTATTAGCTGCATCTCCAATATCCTTTCTGCAGAGCTAAAAGCTCAGGTAGCCCCTGTCAGCACCTTGGTGCTCACCCAAACCAAAGGGAACAGTGTTGTTTCTCCCTTTAAATTTGAGGGAAATATGAGCAGTTTCTATAATTCCTGTTCCTTGCAGAGATGAGAACAGGGAAACAATTGAAATTAGGTTCTCTTTGTGCTGTGTGGGAGCAGGTGAGGTCTGTGTTCAGCATTGCCAGATCTGGCTGTGGGGGACATGGAATCAAACCCTCCCCACAGGCCTTTGGGAGCTGAGTGACCTCCTCACTGCCCCAGGGACTCCACACCTGTGGCACTTCCCTGTGAAAAGAGTCAGAATCCTCCCAGGAATCACCTCCCTGTGGTGGCAGAGACAGGGTGAAGCCTGGGCTCCCTTTTTAATGGTTTCAGTGTCTTACCTGAGACTTCCAAAAGCTCATTTACTTATCTGAGCACATCTTGCCACAAACAGGGTGGGTTAGCACATGGCCATGTTTAGTTACAGCCTGGGAGCTGCGAGGTGCAGAGTGAGGTGTGTGGATGGCACTGGTTCCATGAGGGTGGAACCAGTGAAGGGCATGGGAAGTATTTTCATTAATTAGAGATGGTAACAGGAGGAATGGCAGGAGGGAACTCTTCACCAAGCACGTTTTGGTGTCTTGTTCAGTGTCCTAGAACACAGTTGTGATCATTTAACATCATTTCTCTGTCCCTTTTATAAAAAAACCTCCATCAGAGCAGTCTGGAAGTGCTGGAAAGCACCAGAGGTCTATTTTAAGTGGGTGAGGTTTTTCTGAAATAATGTCCCAGGGCAAGGTGAAGCCCTTAAAGACACTTAAAGATCTTAAAGGCACTTAAACCTTGGCAGTGCCAAGTGCTGCAGAATTTGCTGATAAAGTGCCAGGTATTTTGAGTTAAATAAAACCTGTGTGGTTCTGTAGCTGCACACATTTCAGAAGGGCTGCTGAGCTGAGGTTTCCAGGTTTTCCTTGCTTAAAATTGCCCTTTTTGTGCCTGCAGAACAACAAGACCACGCAGTTCAGGCACGTGCAGCAGCTCACCTACAGCCTGATCGAGTGGAGATCCCAAATCCTCTCCGGGACCCTGCCCAAGGATGAACTGGCTGAGCTCAAGAAAAAAGTCACTGCCAAGATTGACTATGGCAACAGGTGAGCTCCAAACACCACCTGGAGGGCAGGGGAGGCTCCCAAACCCCAGGAGAGGCTCCTAATGCAAAACCAGGCACTGAATTAGGCTTAAATTTGTCCTTGGAAGGGGTGAAATGGCAGCTTTGAGTCCCCATGACAACGTAGCCACCTGGCAGGTGGGCATGGAGCAGTTGGTTCTTGCTCTGCCACAGATCTCTGTGCCTTGGCAGGAACTCTCCTCTCTTAATTCTGCACAAATCCTGGCATGGGGTGGCCTTTCCCAGGAGTTTGTGCCTGGATTTGAATGCTGGTGCGGAAATATTCTGCTTTATCAGCAGCTGAGGGGCAGGATTCCATAGAAACCCCAGCCCTCAGTGGTTTGCAGTCTCCAGGACTTATTTACCTGCCTGTCAGCCTTGATTCAGGTCAAATAAGTGAGTTAAGAAGAAGGTTATGGCAAAGAATAACAATCAGCTGCAATCCATGAGCTTGGTAGATACTCATCCACCTTTGAAACAAAGCCATTTAAGCAGGAATAAGGGAGATGTCATTTTAGGATTGAGTTACCTGACTAATTCCTTCTCCCTTTAATGGGAAAATGGGATGAGAAGTGTTTGGAGAGAGGAAAGCCAGGAGTGAGGTTATCCCAAGGAGTGGGGTTGCTGAGCACTGGCGGCCCTGGGCAGTGATTTGATCTTTGCTGCTACCACACTCTGGCATTTTTTTGTCTCCTGGGGCCGTGCAGGATCCTGGGTCTGGACCTGGTTGTCCGAGATGACAACGGGAACATCCTGGACCCAGATGAAACCAGCACAATCTCCCTCTTCAAGGCCCATGAAACTGCATCCAAGAGGATTGATGAGAGGATCCAGGAGGAGAAGGTACCTCTGGTGTCACCTATCTGCCCTCCTCAGTCCCAAGGGCCCTCTGGATTTTTATATTCCTCTCAATGTTGTGCTCCTTTGGCAGCAGAACTAAATTCTCCCGTGCTTGTTTTTGGTGGAAATATAAAATCTAATGGAAATATGAAATTCTTTGCAGTCCCTGCAGCAGAGTTTGGACCTCCGGGGACAGCCAATATTCAACTCCACACACACTTACAGCCTCTACGTGAACTTCAAGAATTTTGTCTGCAACATTGGGGAAGATGCAGAGCTGCTGATGAGCCTCTACGACCCTGATCTCTCCAAATTCATCAGGCAGGGGCTTTGTTTTGTAGATTGTTAAGCACTTTAGTCATCAGGGTGGTCGTTCTGAAGAAGTCAACAAGGGTTAGAATGGAAGATCCAGCAGATGTTTGCCAGTTCTGTTGGTTGCCCCAGTGGGGGAAAATTAATTCCAGTTACTTTGGAATGAATTTCAGAGAGATCCAAGCCGATGCACTGCCCTTCTTAGAGCTGGGTATTTCTTTGATCCTATGTTGTCTTTTTATATTCTTTATTTTCCGTGCTGTGGCTGCAAGTCTTGGCTGAGCATTTGATTAATTGTTTCCCAATAAATCATGGATTTCCGTGGTGTTTGCTGTCCAGTCAGTGCAACCTCACATCTGAAGAGTTGGGGAGGAACTTTATCAGGGAAGAAATTCCATGTCAGGAACACTCTGTGTCCATCCCTGCAGTTATCAGGAGTTGGAACTGGCCAGGGCAGCAGCTGCCAGTGCTCACCCATTCCTGCCTCCAGTAAATGAGTCACTTTAGAGGCATTTTGGGATAAAAGGTTTTGGCAGGGTTTTTCAAATATTCCTAAAAGATCAAAATGCTTTGGGGCTTTTGCCAGGAATGGAGATGTCAGTAGTTGATTTATTTACATTTCTTTTTTCTCCCTTTCTTTGCAGTGAAAATTACCTGGTTCGTTGGGGCAGCAATGGGATGCCAAAAGAAATTGAGAAACTGAATAACCTGCAAGCAGTGTTTACTGTAAGTCCAGAGAATCCCAGGATGGGTTGAGTTGGAGGGACCTGAATCCCATCCAGTGCCACCCCTGCCATGGGCAGGGACACCTCCCACTGTCCCAGGGTGCTCTAGCCTGGCCTTGGGCACTTCCAGAGATCCAGGGGCAGCCACAAGTCCTCTGGGAATTCCATCCCAGCCCCTCCCCACCCTCACAGGCAGGAATTTCTCCCCAGTATCCCATCTAACCCTGTTCCCTGTGGCAGTGGGAGCCATTCCCTGTGTCCTGACACTGTAAATGAGTCCCTCCATCTCCGTCATCATATCCCAGAAGGTCACCATTTCTTCCTGTGTATAACCCAACAAAACCCCTCCCTCTGTCTTCTTTTCTACTCAGAAAGGACACTGATGGAACTTTGTTTGTAAATCTTTTGTAGGACTTGAGCAGCTCTGACCTGATCAGGCCCAGGATCAGCCTGGTGTGCCAGATCGTGCGCGTGGGGCACATGGAGCTGAGGGATGGCAAGAAGCACACGTGGGGGCTGCGCAGGCCCTGTGGCGTGGCAGGTGGGGGCCAGCCCTGGGACAGGCACCAGAATGGCCCAGGGAGGGACTGGGACAGATACCAGAAGGGCCCCAGGAGCCCAGGGAGGGACTGGGACACTGGGCTGGCACTGGAAAATGTGTGCTGTAAAGGCCAGCACAGCCTGGGTCAGTGTCGCTGTTGGACCGACAGCGGAGGAAAGGAACAGAACAATCTTTAAGAGAATGCTAAAGTGAAAGTATTTAATTATTAACAGATTTATATGAACACGAGAACGCTGCTCGGAGTGGTTGAAACCAATCCACCCCACTGGGGCTGATTGGACAGAACTCTGACCGTCTGTTTCCAAAAGCCATTCTCATAAACATGAAGCTTATCTTATATTTTATAAACTTTTCAGTACAATTCCTGTGAGAAAGGTTCTGTGCTGTTACAGGTCAGCACCTCTGCTCTAGAGGGGATAAACTGTCCCACTCTAGGACCCTTCATGAAGGTTGTAGCTGGGAGTTAAACACTGTCCCTGCTCACTTTTGTCACCTCCGCCTCCAGAACATTTAATGAAGCTTGTAGCCAGAGTTAAACACTGTCCCTGCTCACTTTTGTCACCTCCTACAAAGAGAACAGCCCTGGGGACAGACACCAGAACAGCTCAGGGAGCTCAGGGAGGGACAGGGACACCAGGCTGGGACTGGGAAATGTGTGCTGTAAATGAGCACCTGCCAGGGTCAGCACCTCTGCTCCAGAGGGGATAAATTGTGCCTCTCCAGGACCCTTCATGAAGGTTGTAGCTGGGGGTTAAACACTGTCCCTGCTCACTTTTGTCACCTCCCACAAAGAGAACAGGCTGCCAGGGCTGCAGCAGACTCACCAGGGTGGGATTTGCTGCTCAAGACTCATGGGATAATGCTGGAGGTTTTAAAGGAGCCTTGGAGATCCAGCCTCCCAATTCTTACTTTATTCCTGGGATTTCTTGTGAAGGGACTTGCTTGAAATCCAGGGTGGAAAACAATTTCCAAAGAAGCAGCATTTGAGTATAAGTGGAATTTCTTTGCCTTGAAATGCCCGAGTCCCAGCTGGTTTTCCTCAGAGAGTTTTTTTATCAGAGTATATTCAGTATATTCACACTCACTGCTATGGGCTGACCTGCACATCGATGTAAAGGTGCTTTAAAAGAAGTTAAAATGAGAGTGATGCCCTCTGTTACTGTCATAGAATCCCAGAATTTTTGGGGTTGGAAAGAACCCTAAATCTGATCCAGTTCCACCCCTGCCATGGCAGGGACACCTTCCATTACCCCAGCTTGCTCAGAGCCCTTATTTTGAATGACACTGACCCAAAATAAACCCTTGTTGTCTCCATTCGGGGAAGGAAAACCCTCTCTGGCCTCCTGGCAGCTCTGAGTGATGCTCTGCTGTCGTTGCAGTGATGGACATAACTGACATCATCCATGGAAAGGTGGACGACGAGGAAAAGCAGCATTTTATCCCCTTCCAGCAGTGAGTACCGGGCTCCAGAGCTCACCCCAGCCCTGGCTGCCTGCAGCAATGTCCTCTGGGGAAGGACAGATCTGTCTGGGAGCCTGGCAGAGCCCCAGGGGCTCTACAAATAGATCAGCTGATAGCAGGAGCCAGCTCTCTGCAGGGAGAGCTTTCTGTCACCCCTCAGGAGCCTTTGTTCCCCTTGGTCTCTCTGACAGACTCAATTGCTTGGACTTCCAGCAGTGCAGCTGCAATTTCTGGGTGCCTGTGGGGTGAGAAAGGGGAGCACAGAGCACAATAATGTTGTGGGGACTGGGGGAATGTGACTTTCAAAAATTTTGGGCGGTTGACAGGCAGGATTTTCTGAGAGCCTGGGCAGAGACACAGCTTTTTGTCACGGCTGTGTGGGATCCTCTGTGCTGCCCCTCCCCTGCCCACATTTCCTTGCCAGGGTCACTCAGCAGGGAAGGGATTTCTCCTCATCCTGGGGAAGAAATTCCAGCCCCAGCGAGTTCTGCATTTCTGCACTGAGGGTGAGACTTGTGTGTTTGTTCTGCCTGCCCTGATTGCTCACTTTTTTTGGCACATTGGAGTGATGAAAATGGAGCTTGTTTGGGCAGACTCAGCCTTGTTGTTACAGCCCTAAATACAGCAAAGCCATTTGTTATTACAAGGTATTTTCAGGGGAGATTTGGGTTTGTTCCCCTGCCCTTTCAGGGCCTGGAAGGATGGCTTTCCCTTTGCAGAATGATGTTAGTCTGCTCCTTTTTTTTTTTTTGTGAGTTTGTTTGGTTATTTTTTGTTTGTATAGGGGTTATTTTATTTATTTGGTTTTTAATTGTATTGGTTTGGGTTTTTTGCTTGGTTTTTTTGGTTTTTTTTTTTCTTGTTTGTTTGATTGGTTTGTTTTGTTGGGTTGGGTTTTTTCCCATTTTTCTTCTGCTCTAATGAGGTCCAGATCCCCAGCTGGACACCAGGATGGGCAGCCTGTGGAGACCTCGTTTCTCCCTCATTATCGATGCTGTGGCTGCAGGAGTGAAGTCAGGGTCAAGACCCAAACCTCAGTAGCCTTGTTTGTGACTAGGGATGGGTTCATCACTTAGGTGATCTCAGCAGTCACTAATTTATATTAATTTACCAGTAGTTAATCTACCAAGGGACTTCTCTGTAGTCAAGGCTTAAATCCTCAGGTCGGTGTTTCTTACCTTAGGCCTGAGGGATAAACTGTGATGCATTTCCTGCTTTGAAGGTTTAAAAGGATTCTGTGCAGGCGAAGGAATGAAAATCCACATGGAATCCTTTAAAAAACCCCACACTTTTTTGGCTGTTGGCCAACCCTTTCCTGGTGCATGGCTGGGGTCAGTCTGTCCCGTTTCCTGACCCTGTTTTTGTGCTGCTCCTGCCCAGGATTGCCATGGAGACCTACATCAGGCAGCGGCAGCTCATCATGTCCCCCCTGATCACCTCCCACGTCATCGGCGAAAACGAGCCCCTCACCTCTGTCTTCAACAAAGTCATCGCCGCCAAGGAGGTCAACCACAAAGGCCAAGGTGCAGCCCTGGGGGAAGCCAGGCTGGGGAAGGTTCCCCTGCCCTCCAGGGGAGTAAAAGGATGGTGAAAGCCCAGACATCAGCACTCAGTCGGGTTTAATCCCTTCCCCGAGCCCAATGCGTGGTCTTGGCCAGGGTTGTCACTTTGTCCCTTTGTCACCCCATCACACATGGAGCTGAAATCCAGACAAAACCAGACAAAACTTGCATGAGAACACCTCCTCCAGCTCCTCTCTTGCATGCTGGAAATATGTTTGAGGTCAATATTTTTTAATACCTTTAAAATACAACATGGGCATGAAATATTTGTAAGTGGATGTGGCTGCGTGTCCCAAATGGCTTCGGGGATAAATCACATTATTCCAGATTTTTCTGGTCTTCCTTTGCTCAAAGACATTTGAGATTCATCTCATAAAGTTTGGGTTTTACTTTAGAGAATCTTCTTGCCCAGTAAAGTCTTACTCAGTATTAGAGGACTGGGCAAGAGAGAACCAGCTGGGGACATGGGGATCTCATGAAAACCCAGTTTTTGTAAGTGCAGGCTTAAATTTGCTGGGTTTGTACCTTTCTGTTTTCATAAACAAGTGTTATCTCCCTTTCCTCAGGTCTCTGGGTCTCCCTGAAGCTGCTCCCTGGGGATCTGGCTCAGGTTCAGAAGGATTTTTCCCACCTCATAGACAGATCCACTGCAGTGGCTCGAAAAATGGGGTTCCCTGAGATCATCCTTCCCGGTAGGTCCCGTGTGCTGCTACATTCCACGGAGTGAAAGAGCCACCTGAAATTTTAGAATTTCTGTTACAAAAAGGTTTATTTTAAAGCTAACTGAAAACTGGTTTTCTTCAAATTTCTTTTGAGTTGTTTTCACTTCTTCTGGCAAAAAAATATGAGTTTCCTTTCTTATTGCCAAAATGATGTTTATGGACTTTTTGGAAGAAAGTGTCTCTTCAGTCAAAGGGATTTTTGTTGCATATGGATTTGACCCACCCATTCAGAGTGAATTTAACCCTATAGAGCTCATTAAACTAAAAACAAACAAACAAACAAAACCAAAAAACATAAGGACAGAGGTTTATAAAAAGGAAAATGGTTCATTTTAAAAGATTTTGTGTAATTTGAGATGGAGATGAAAATGCTGTGATGTTGGGTGTTGTTAAAGGCTAAGAGGAAAATGAGGATAACGTGGCACCCAAGATTAAATGTTAACCTGTCAAACTGGGAATGAGAACCCAGCTCATGTCACACTGGGAATTGCAGGTGACGTCCGCAACGACATCTACGTCACCCTGATCCAGGGGGAGTTTGACAAAGGCAAGAAGAAAACCCCCAAGAACGTCGAGGTCACCATGTCTGTGCACGACGAGGACGGCAACCTGCAGGAGGTAGGAGGGCCTCTGGCACCCTCTGAGGATTCCCCACCCAAAATGCTCCTTGTTTACCTTTTCCCCCCTCCTGTCACTGTTGAGCCGATGTCGAAACAAGAAGCAGTCAAGAGAAAATGGCAAAAGAACGGAACTATTTATTAAATTCAGCTTTTATATACAAAATGGACTCTCACATGATTGGCCATAGCTGTACGCCTCTTGCAGCTGATTGGCCACCTGGATCCATGAGAGCTATAAACACTTTTATCTTTATTTACATAAACAAATAGATTTTCTCACGAAAAAGAGGTTTCTGTGCTGTCACACCCTCCCTTTGTGTTTCTGTCCAAAGAAAGCCATCCACCCCGGGGCTGGCTACGAGGGCGTCTCCGAGTACAAGTCCGTGGTTTATTACCAGGTCAAGCAGCCTTGCTGGTACGAGACCGTCAAGGTATGGCTCTGTCACTCCCTCCCTTCCTTCCTCTGTGGAAACCAGGGCTGGTTAAAGCCAGCACGTGCCTCAGCAGCAGCACAGGCTGGACAGAGGGAAAATCTGAGTGTCCAGGTGCCTCAGCAGCAGCATAGGCTGGGCAGGGGCTGGACAGAGGGACAATCTGAGTGTCCAGGTGCCTCAGCAGCAGCACAGGCTGGGCAGAGGGACAATCTGAGTGTCCAGGTGCTTCAGCAGCAGCACAGGCTGGGCAGGGGCTGGGGAAGGGACAATCTGAGTGTCCAGGTGCCTCAGCAGCAGCACAGGCTGTGCAGGGGCTGGACAGAGGGACAGTCTGAGTGTCCAGGTGCCTCAGCAGCATAGGCAGGGCGCGGGGCTGGGCAGAGGGACAATCTGAGTGTCCAGGTGCCTCAGCAGCAGCACAGGCTGGGCAGGGGACAGGGAGAGGGACAATCTGAGTCCCCTCATGCTCTCCTGCAGGTGGCCATTGCCATAGAAGAAGTCAGTCGTTGCCACCTGAGGTTCACCTTCCGCCACCGCTCGTCCCAGGAGTGTGAGTACCAGCAAGGGGCACAGTGGGGTTGCTGAGCTCCTCCCACTCCCTCTGAGTGTAGAACTTCCATTTCTGTTTATTCCCAGCATTGTGGATTTTTTTTTTTTTTTGCTTCTTCCCGGTTTTGTGGCAAGGAAAAAAAACCCCAAAAACATTCAATTTTTTTGCAGCCAAAGTTTGGTGCTGGTTTTGTTCTAAAACTGAAATTTGATAAGGAGCAACATTTTAGCCCTCCCAAAGACAATTATCAATGCTTGTTATTGCTTTGGCTTCTCAGTGTAGTTTTTAATTTACTTCACAAAATTCACTGCAAGGCCTGGTGGGCTTCTCCTTATCTTCGTAGAGGAGCATTTCTAATTAGGCTGATGAAGGGCTAATGAGAGAGTTAGAGGAAGAAGTTCCATCAGATCACTTCAGAGCTCTGAAATGAGATCAATAATGTCAGTCTCAGCCTATGAAAGGCTCTCAAAGGCACCTGGTTATGAAGGCAGTGTCATCCATCCACATCCACAGCCCACAAACCAGAATCCCAACTAAAAGTATCTACAGAATTCTATACCGGAGCATCCTTGAATTGTTAAGGTTGGAAAAGACCTGGAAGATCAAGGAGTCCAGCCATTCATCTGGACAAAACCATTTATCAGCACAAAAACCTCTAAAATGGTGTGTGAGAAATGCTCTGGAGAGGATGTGTTTGTGTAGCTGAAGTTAAATAGAGCTGCTGATATGGTTAGAGGGCTGCATTTTGGGTTCTGTGGGCATGAATAAGACAATTCCTAACGAGGATTTCTCCTGTTTGCAGCCAGGGATAGGTCTGAGAGAGCTTTTGGCATGGGCTTTGTGAAGCTGATGAATGCAGATGGAACGACGCTGCAGGATGGCAAACACAATTTGATTGTTTACAAGGTAACCTGGGCATTTCCAGCCTTGTCACGTGCTTCGCTCATCAAAACTCTCTCTTGGCTGATTTTCCAAGCAGTAGAAAGCTGCAAAATGGGAAATGGTGGGAAATCCTGAACTCTGTGGGTTTGGAAATGGCTTAGTTCATCTGCAGTATGGGCAGTTTATTCCCTGAAATTAGAAATCCAAACAGTGACAGAGATGAAAAAGTGTTTAAACCCATCCTGGCTGTCACAGTGAGACGTGACCCTTCTCTCTGCTGCGCCCACCCAACAGGGGGACAACAAGAAAATGGAAGATGCCAAGAGTTATTTGACCCTTCCTTGCACCAAAACGGAGGTGGAGGAGAAGGAGGCTCCCTCAGGGAAAAATCTACACCCTCTGGCCACCTTCACCCCCACCAAGGACAGCACCAAGGACAGCTTCCAGATCGCCACTGTCATCTGCTCCACCAAGCTCACCCAGAACGGTAGGGCTCATGCTGGGGGCTTGAAACACACAGGGCAGCTTCACCCAGGTTTTCATGTGTGGGCAGAGAGCTCCAGCTTTCATTTTGCTGCTCATGTGTCAGTGGAGCCCTGTCCCTTCAAGCTGCCAGGATGTTTGTGCAGCCTCTAGAAACCATTTCACATGGATGTTGGATCCAATGTGTACCCAACAGGGTGGAAATGTCACCTGTCAGTGACTGTGTCAGCATTTTGTCGGAAGTTTAAATATTTCAGGTGAATTCCCTTCTTCCCTCTGCCTGGTCAGAGAGCAGCAGGCAGCACTGAGCTCTCCAGGCTGATGATGTGCATTAACTCTGCCTTGTTGCCGAAGGGGTCAAAATAAAGAGTGATCTGTGAATGAGTCCAGCATGTGCTGGTAAATGATGGGAGATTTCCAGTAGCTCTGGAAGGGTCCTGGGCTAAGTCATGCACTCTAATAAAATTGCTGGCTTGAGAGCCAAGCTCTTGAGTCCATAAAAAAACCTGCAAAATTGTCTTCAAACGTGTTATCGGATGGCAGCCAGGTTTCCATTTATAGCAGAGCTTCTGTCTCTTGCCAAGACAAAAGAAGCACCTCAAGGTAGCATTCTGTACCTCAGGGTGACTTTTCCTTGTGCACTGACTCCAAAAATAACCCCCAGCCTTGCCCTGAAGTCAGCTGTAGGCTGGAATTGCTGATTGCTGCTCTGTGTCCTTGCCAGTTGACCTGCTGGGTTTGCTGAACTGGCGCTCCAACTCCCACAACATCGCCCACAACCTCAGGAAGCTCATGGAGGTGGAAGGAGGAGAAATTGTGAAGGTATTCACAGGGATTTGGGCCTCTTTGGAGCACAAACTCTCATGTGCCAGCCTGGTATTGGACCCCAAAGGTGTCTGGGTGGGCTGGGAGGGCAGTTCTGGGTGCTGAGCAATGGGAGAATCATCAAATCATTGGGTGTGGCTTGGGGAGTTTGAATGGTTTGGCTTGGAAGGGACCTTAAAATCAGATTTTTCCACATCCTGCCATGGGCAGGGGCACCTTCCACTATCCCAGAGTGCTCCATCCTGGCCTTGGACACTTCCAAGGATCCAGGGGCAGCCACAGCTTCTCTGGAAAATCTGTGCTCCACCTCTAATTAGTGGAATTCACCAGAATTACAGAAGCTAAATATTACAGGGATCAGGGAGATAGCTGTGACTTTATTGCCCCCTTTATCCTTATGAAATAACAGATACATCCAAAGTCCAACTTTTAATTTGCAGCTCCTCAGTGAATGAGGAGGGACTTGCTGTGAGTCTGGGAGCAGAGACAGCCCAGAGATCTCATAGAATCCTGTGGGGAATGGACCTGAAAGGGGGGGAATTCCCACAGAAAACCCTCTGCTGAGGGCTTCAGGAGGAAGTTTTACCTGCAGAGAGGGGTTCCAGGAGGGAATCTGCTGGGATTCTGCAGGTCATGGCTGACCATGAAGTTAAAGCTGTGTCACTGCAGACAGGCTGAGTGCAGTTCCTGCCTTGGGACCAGGGATATGGCTGCTCTGAAGAATTCAGGATTTTCATCCTGTGGGACACAAAGGCAGCAGAACAGCAAAGTGGGGCCATTCAGAGCTGAGAAGAAAAGATCTTCCTTGCTGTGGAGATGGTCATGACAATCCTGTGCATGAACACAGGGCTGAGATCCCTTTTCAGATCTTCTCTCATGGGCAGGTTTTACAGTTCTGCTGTGCTGGAAGGGGAGAAATGATCCAACTGCTGCTCTTGTGCAGGATTCCAGAAGCAGTTGCCTTTCCCAACCCTTTTACTGTTCCTTTTCCCCTCTAGTTTTTGCCAGACACCCTCGATGCACTTTTCAACATCATGATGGAAATGTCAGAGAATGAAACCTATGATTTCCTGGTGTTTGATGCCCTGGTGAGTGAATCTCCTGTGGGTTCAGAGATTGTTTTCAGCCACATTTCCAGTCTGTCCTTGGTGATTCCAATGAGCAATTGGTGTTTTGCTCCAGAAATAAATGATATTTAAACACTTCTTAAGGCTCTGAAATACACATAAGGCTTTTAGTAATCACAGTGAAAACAGTAATAAATGGCACACACACAGTATTTAGTGGCTGTTAGAACATGAATAACACTCTCTGTGGCATGAGTGCTGCTGGTAAAACAAAAATTATAACCCAGCAAAATAAATGGAATTAGAGGCTGTTCTGTTTGAGTTAGCCTGTGCAGCTCTGTGCATCTGTTTCCTTTTGGATTTTTGGCAGGTATTTATTATTTCTTTGATTGGAGACATCAAGTTCCAGCATTTCAACGCTGTGCTTGAGACCTACATTTACAAACACTTCAGTGCAACCCTGGCCTATGTGTGAGTACTGCTCCCAGAGCTGGGGTGTCACCCAGGCAGTGTCATTGAGAGCTTTGGGGATGACATCAGCTCTTGGTGATGGACTTGATTAGGTCATTTTTGATGATGTTATTGTGATCAAGGCAGCAGAGAGCAGAGTTCCATCCCTTCTATGCTTTCAGGAGAGAAAGAATCCTTCTTGTTGCTCTTTTTGCCCTGTAAAAAGTTCTGCTGTGAGGATTTTTTCTGTCAAAACAGACAGAAAAGACACTTCTGTCACGGATCTTGGCTTTCCAGCCCCTTGATCAAGCACCCCTCAGCCAAAGGTCATCACCCTTGTGGTAACAGAAGTGAAAAGTTAGAACTGAGGCCAGCAGGGAGGGCAAAACCAAAAACCAAACTGCTTTTGCTCTCTAAAATCTCTTCTTAATTTTTACTGATCTGCAGAAATTCCTGGCTGCCACCCTAAAGAAAATACAGCTTGAAATCCCCTTCCCCTGAAATGCTTTCTGCCTTCCCTGCCACAGTCACTGCTTCCATGGGATTTCCTTTTCTCCTCCTGCCCCACACCTGGGAATGCCCACAGGGGAAAAGGCCTCAGTCCCTTCCCCTGGGGAGGGCTTTTCCAGCTTCCTGGACAGCTCCTTTTAGGGAAAGAGAAAAGCAGATCAAGAGGGTGGAATGTGTAGCTTTTAGCCCAAGGTTTGGGGAGGAAATGGGCTGTGAGGAGGAACCTTTGTGGCATTGGTGGCTCTGCAGTTCCTCTCTGGAAGCAGGAAGCTGGACTTGCTCGGGGGCTGAGCCGTGCCTGCATCGGTTCCCCTTCTTGTTTTATTCCCAAAGGAAACTTACCAAAGTCCTCAACTGCTACGTGGGGAATGCTGAGGACTCCAGCAAGACAGAGCTGCTCTTTGCAGCCCTTAAAGCCCTGAAGTACCTGTTCAGGTTCATCGTGCAGTCGCGGGTGTTGTACCTGAGGTGGGTCTAGCCCTCCTTCCCTGTGCCTCCCCTGGGAATCTCACTGCAGTTTCTTCCTGTCAGCACCACTGAAGGGGATATTCTTCACCAAATCCTCTATCACTGGCTTATTAAGAGAATCTTTCTGCCCTTTGCCTGCAGCTGGAACAAATAAGTTTGGCAAAAATTAAAATACCAGATTAGAAAGGTGAAAAACCTTTTTCTTTCCCCTAGAATGCAATAAGCAGCACGTGGTAGAGCTGAAAAGGAACCCAGTGTTTATTTTTATAAAGTAAAACGTGGAATTTCCTCCTCCTTTTCAGAAACTTTAAGAAAATACACTGATACTTAAATTGTTGGGTGAGATGGGGATGTCTTGTTCTCCACTTGGGGTAATGTCAATGACAGTGGTTTTATTGTAGCTCCAAAACATCTTTTCAGAGATTCACAGTGAGGGTTTGAAACCCTTCATTCATCTCCATTCTGGATTTTTTTTTTCATGTTTAATACTTGGAACCCAAGCAGAATTTGCTGCAGTGGCAGCTTAAAAAGTGCAGTTTTTCCCCTGTAACAGATCCCAGCAGGAAATGACAGCAAAATCCCCAATTCCGTTTTTACCCCCATGTCTCTGTGGAAGGAGATGGCATCCAGATGTAGTTCCAGAGGATGAAATACTGTTCAGGTGCTGCATTTCCCTGTGTAACTGGCCCTGTTCTTTGCAGTGTTTATGGGAAAAGTGAGGATGGGAATGAATTTAATGATGCAATTCGCCAGCTCTTCCTCTCCTTCAACGTCCTCATGGACCGGCCCCTGGAGGAAGCTGTCAAGATTAAGGTGAACATAATTTGCAGGGAAAAGTCAAAATCTTTAATTAGTTCAACTGGTGCATTTGGGAAAGGGCTGGGCCAGAAAAGAAATGAGAGAATTGTCCATGAATCCCTGCTCCTCCACCTTTCCCACTCTGCACTGCACATCTGGGGTGGCTGGAGGCTCTGTGGATGCACAAATTTAATTTTAAACCAGTTTTCTACAGCTGTCCCCATATTTGCTCTTGACAAAAACTGATTTGCCATGTGTGTTTCATGTCCTTGGTTTTTTTCCTTCTTCCAGGGGGCAGCTCTAAAGTATCTGCCAAGCATCATAAATGATGTCAAACTGGTGTTTGACCCCGTGGAGCTCAGGTAACTGTGTTCAGTTTGTTTGTACTCTAAACCCAGCTCATCTGGTGGGAAGAGTTTTGGAAACTTGGCTAAAAACAGCCACTCCTGTTACAATCTGATGGTGCAGATCCTATGCCTGGACTTGAGGAAGTGCTTGCAGGGCTTTAAAGGAAGTCAGTGGAGTTCAGAGCGTTCTGTGCATCTCAATTTCTCGTTCTGGAAGTGTTCCAGGCCAGGCTGGACAGGGCTTGGAGCAACCTGGGACAGTGGGAGGTGTCCCTGCCCATGGCAGGGGGTGGAACTGGATGATTTTAGGGTCCCTTCCCATCCAAACCATTCCAGGATTCTGTGATCCTTACAGGCACCTTGAGATTTTACTGAAAAGCAACATTTGAGGGCAGGGAAGTGTTGAAATCTCGTGTGAGTTTCCACCAGTTGTTGGTGAACGCTCCCAAAAAGTGTGGCAAAGACAGAGCCTTGGTTGGGGAAACAAAAGTTGTGTTTATCCAGGAAATTCTCAGCCCTGTGGATTCCTGGTTTTGGTGCTCAGAGCTTTGCCCAGAGCTGCCCAGCCCTGACACAAATGATTTGCTGTGAAGCAGCAGACAGGCAGCAAACATCCATGGAATTTAATTTGAGGGAATCTCGGGTTGGAGTGAGTCACCACTCTTGATGAAAGGGGCATCTGGAAGGAGGAGGATGTGCCTTTGCTGCTGTGGATGTTTCAGGTTTCACCAGTGGCTGCTGAGTCTGTTCCAGATGAGTTTTCTCAAACTGCAGCTTCCCCTGCGTGTGCCAGGGTGTGACTGTTCCCTGTGTGACAGCAAATCCTGTGCTGTGCTGGCACTGGAGGCACAGAGCATTGCTTTTAGAGGGGTTTGTGGTGGGCCTGGTGTGTCCTGTAGTCAGAGCTTCATCTCAAGAGGTTTAGGCCTGCAATTTCTGAACACTGCTCAGTTTTATTTCAAGTCCTGTGCTGAGTTTCTTGAAAATAAGTCAGGGCTCTGTGGTCATTTGCCTGTTGGATGGAATTCCCAGAGAAGCTGTGGCTGCCCCATCCCTGGGGCCAGGGCCAGGCTGGCCTGGGGCCAGGAAATGTCCAGGGCCAGGCTGGAGCATCCTGGGACAGTGGGAGGTGTCCCTGCCATGGCAGGGGTGGAGTTGATGAACTCTTAAGTCCTTCCCAACCCAAACCATTCTGTGATTTTCTGTGATTTTCTGTGATTTTGTGTGATTCCTTGGCTGGCCCAGGGAACTGGCAGGGCAGTGTCAGGGTGGGCTGGGGCGATGCTGGGTGGGTGTGCTGACCCTCTGCTCCCTCTGCTCTCCAGTGTCCTCTTCAGCAAGTTCATCCAGAGCATCCCTGACAACCAGCTGGTCCGGCAGAAGCTCAACTGCCTGACCAAGATTGTGGAGAGTGACCTGTTCAAGCAGGCTGGTGAGTGGTGAGGCCTTTTCCTGGCCTTACCTAGAACAGAGGCCAGACAAAATTAAGAGAATGAAAGCAGATATTTATTCAAAGGCCTTCTCGGTGCATTCGGGCAGGCAGAGCCCACCCAGGGCTGCACCCAAAATGGACCACGGGTCACGGGTTTTTTGTGCTTTTTAATTTTTGCTCCATTTGCATATCAGGGTTAGAGCTCCAATTATAACCCCAGGTAATGAAGTCATCCACCCCAAGCTTCCCTCCCCAATTTCTCTGCTGTTTACATTTTTTGGGGCCTAAGCCAGTGAGGTGTCCTTGAGTTTCAGGCCTGGAGAGGAATTGTTTTGTCTGAGATGTGAGAACAGCAGCTCCAGAGTTACAGGAAAAATAGAAGCTAAAAATCCTCAGGCATCAGTGGCACTTGGAAGGCTCTGGGTTCTGCTGGGGGCCACACACCCTTAAAAACGAGTTCCCCTGTCAGTCATCAGTGCCAATCCACCATTAAATCCAATCCTAGAAACATCCCTTGCCATGGAAGGGCTTTTTGCTGTTTTGTGCAATGCCCAATGTGTTGGATCCTGATCCAGGGGTTGATTTAGAAAGAGGGAGAAGCTGAGTGGGCTGTTTGATAGAATATACAGAATTTATAGATGAAAGGGCAGGGTTGGATGGGGTATTGGGAAGGAATTCCTCCCTGGGAGGGTGGGGAGGGGCTGGGATGGAATTCCCAGAGAAGCTGTGGCTGCCCCTGGATCCCTGGCAGTGCCCAAGGCCAGGCTGGAGCAGCCTGGGACAATGGGAAGTGTCCCTGCCATGGGATGGAAAAGATGGGAATGATCCTGGATTTTGTGTGGAGAGCTCAGAGCACTTCCAGTGTGGGAAGGGA
>VZTJ01004877.1:49934-77113 GCA_013397795.1 Orthonyx spaldingii
AAGGGAAGGCAAGGGAAGGGAAGGGAAGGCAAGGGAAGGGAAGGGAAGGGAAGGGAAGGGAAGGGAAGGGAGGATCTGGGAAGTGGAGAGGGATTCCTCCTCAGGAATTGGAGGAACAGGACAAAGAGTGATGGGTTCAAGCTGAAATTTAGGTTGGATTTAAGGGATTTTTCCCTGTGGGGGTGGGGAGGGGCTGGGATGGAATTCCCAGAGGAGCTGTGGCTGCCCCTGGATCCCGGGAAGTGCCCAAGGCCAGGCTGGAGCACTCTGGGATAGTGGGAGGTGTGGGACAGAGGGATGGGATGAGCTGATCTTTACAGTCCCTCCCAACCCAACCCATTCTGGGGTTCCATGATTCAAATTCCCGATTATTTATGACTCTCTCCAGTCCGTTTGTTGTGACTCCGGTGGCTTTAGGGAAGCTGTGATGTCCCAGCTGCCATCAGGGGCAGGCGGTGCCCTGTGCTGAGGCTGTGCCCTGTCCCTGTGTCCCTTTGCAGAGTGCAGAGATGCCCTCCTGCCCCTGCTCATCGATCAGCTCAGCGGGCAGCTGGATGACAACTCCAGCAAGCCCGACCACGAGGCCAGCTCCCAGCTGCTGAGCAGCGTCCTGGAAGTCCTGGACCGCAAGGATGTGGTGAGCACAAGCTCTCAGGGCTGCCAGTCCAGCTCAGTGCTTCTTCTGAGAAGCTACAATAAAGAAACATCCTCAGTTTATGCTTTAATGAGTCAGAATTGTGGTATTTATAGAAAGTGTGATGCATTGCTGTGCAGTTCTTTGTAGTGGCTCTGTCTAAAAAGGAGCCAGGAAAGGTTGAGTTGGTTGTTATCACTGCTAGAAGCATTTACTTCCCTTTTAGGGGCCAAAATGTCATTCCAGCTGCTTTGGGGGCTTGTTCAGTAACTTGGAGCAAGCCAAAGAAGTATTATATAAGTATTATGAAAGGATTTTATGACATGAAGAGGAGGAGGTTGCTCGTTCTCTCTGTTGTGGAGTAGGGACAGTGATCACTGTTCAGCCAGAAAAATACGCTTCCCACTCTGGCCATGGGGATTGTTGTGGGTGGCTGTGGGCAGAGTGGTTTAAACTGCTCAGAGAAAACCAATCAAAGCTCCAGGATGAGCTGATGAAGACCAATTAAGGGAATTCTCCACCAAGTGAATCCCAGAATGTTTGAATCCATCACTCGTGTGCTTAAATCTCTTTTTTTTGCTCCCTCTAATGACAATTCACCGCTGCCAGGGCAGGGTTCCCCCACAGGGAGCTCTCCCCGGAGGGCTGTGCACAAGGAATGGTCTCCAGTGTCACTTAATGTCCCTTGCTGTCCCCAGGGTGCCACAGCTCTGCACATCCAGCTGATGATGGAGCGGCTGCTGCGCCGGATCAACCGCACAGTGATCGGGATGAGCCGCCAGTCCCCGCACATCGTGAGAGCCTCCCCAGCCTCCCCCCTTCCCCAGCCCATCTGGCAGTGGATTCATTCCCCTGAGCCCTTCCCTGCCTTCCCCAGCCCATCTGGCAGTGGATTCATTCCCTTGGAACCCTTCCCCAGCACCCCCACAGTGGGATTCATTCCCTGGGAGCCCTTCCCTGCTTCCCCCCTTCCCCAGCCCCTCTGACAGTGGGATTCATTCCCCTGAGCCCTTCCCTGCCTTCCCCAGCACCTCTGATAGTGGGATTCATTCCCCTGGAGCCTTCTCTGCCTTCCCCAGCCCCTCTGGCAGTGGGATTCATTCCTTGGAAGCCCTCTCCAGCCTCCTCCCCTTCCCCAGCACCTCTGACAGTGGGATTCATTCCCCTGGAGCCCTCCCCAGCCCCTCTGACAGTAGGATTCATCCCCTGGGAGTTCTTTCCCTTTCTCCCCTTCCCGAGCACCTCTGGCAGTGGGATTCATTCCCTGGGAGCTCTCAGTGGGCAGCAGTGGCTGATGAACTCATCTCTCCCTCCCTGCAGGGCCTCTGTGCCACCCAGCCGTGGCTCCTGGTGCTTTTCTGAGGATTAGGATTCAGGTTATCCCACTCCAGTTTGAGCTGGGGGTGATTTCAGGTTCCTCTGAGCTCTTGAGCACAGAATTTGGTGTCAGTGCAGTGCCTAATGCAGGATCTTTGCTGCATTTTGTCACCTGGGCTCAGCAGGATGAAATGCTGATGGATGAGGTACCCTGAGGGTATTTCTGACTCCTGTGTGGCAGTTCAGGGGGTATAAACAGAAATTTGCCCTGTATTTCATGTGCAGACAGATGGGAAAGCCAGGAGCTGGGGATTTATCTTATTTTTGATAACCCTGGGGTCACTTCAATGTGCCACCCATGAGAATTGCAGCTGGCCCTGCTAAATCTGAACATCAGACAGGCACTTGGAAAAGACCTTTAAGATCTGCTGGAGTGGTTCACGTAAACATATTATAAAAAAATATAAAAAATTCTGTGTTTGGAGGGTGTGTTGCTCTTGTGATCCCTAGGGAGAAAGAAAGCAACACCCAGATTTCATGCTTGAATTTTAGGAATTCTTTGGTCCTTTAGAGGACCAAACAGTCTCAGATGGATGTCAGGACATAGATCAGGAGGATTATGATCAGTGATACTCAATTAGGTCACACTGAGATGCCACACTCAGAACTTACAGTGTTTAACTCAGAAAAATAACACAAAGTTTTGTGGTTTTCCCTCTGCAGGGGATTTTCGTGGCCTGCATGACAGCCATCCTGAGGCAGATGGATGATTTCCATTACAGCCATTACATCAACACCTTCAAAACCAGGCAGGACATCATTGTAAGTCAGCCTGGCTGGGGAATTACCTCAGCCCACCCAGCACCCTCCCCCTCTGCTCTGCAGGGTCATTCCTGGGCTGACTTTGGGCTGATGAATGCATCAGCAGCAGCTCCTGGTGCCACAATTTCTGGGAATTTTTTCGTGTCTCCCTTGCTGGGCATCAGGGGGGGTTGCGGACTCAGCAGAGCCCAAGAGCAGCACTTGTGGCATTGAGGAAAAACAATTTAATGGGTAAAAAAGTGTTTGATTGAAGTCAGGAAGCAGAAGAGAGAGTGGAGATGGAAAGGGAAAGCATTTCCCCTTCTCTGGCTCTCACTTGGTGGCCCTGTTCTCTTTATCTAATTCTTTCCCCTCCTCTGGAGTTTAATTAAATGCTTGAATCTTGCTTTAGTGGCAGCAATGCAGAAAGTTCCCAAAATGTTAAAAATTCACATCCCCAGAAAGCTGGGTATGAAACAGGTGAAACATTACTTTTCTGAGGGGTTTTTCTGCTTCAAATCAGCAGATTTTCCCCCAAACTCCCCCAAATGACCCAAACCAGTATTTTAGCAAGTCCCTGGTGCACAACACAAGAACTTTTGTAGCTTTTTTGTCCCTTTATTCCTTGTTTTGCAATTGGGCAGTGGCTGTTTATTGAAACCCCAGCTGGGGAAGGGCCTGGAGTCATGTTCTTCCTGCACCAAAACCCCCCAGAAGGTTCGGAATTCAGCCTGGGGAGCCAAGGTGATCTCCTTTTTTTTCCCTGTGCAGTTGGAATTACAGCATTTCACAGAAAATCTCTTGCAGAAATCGGCTCTTGAGCCAGCGTGGAGCAACACGGCCACCTACAGGTCACTCCCACTTGGTGTGGGTTTGCAGCTGATTTTATCTTGCCCAAAGAATGGAATGGAATGGAATGGAATGGAATGGAATGGAATGGAATGGAATAGAGTGGAAAAGGAAAAGGAAAAGGAAAAGGAAAAGGAAAAGGAAAAGGAAAAGGAAAAGGAAAAGGAAAGGAAAGGAATTCTGAAAGTGTTGACCCAGGGAGAAGATTTTCAGGAGGGTTATGGAAAATAACAGTTTTTGATCTAATTTTAATGCATCCTTAAATCTACATAAGCAAACCTACTTTGTAGTGGTGTAGTAATTGTTAATTCCAGCAGAATATTTTGGTTTAGTGCAATAACTGCTTTTATTTTTGCTGGTTTTTATTGGGTTTGTCTGTGCTGTATTTTCAGCCCTGGCTTTGCACCATTCCCTGGTTGGTTTAGCACTTTCAGGAGTTAATTCACATCCTCAAGGCGCCCGTGTCAAGGCCACCCCTCTCCATCAGGCTCTGATTTAATAATGCCAAAAGGCTTTTTACTGAGGCAGCACCAAGTGCTCCATTTCTCCATCAATACCTTGCCAATTCTTCAGCCCAAACTGTTCAGCTCAACAGATTTTTTTTGCTGGTGATCATTTCAAGGGGGTGGCTCCTCCTGTGACCTTCTTTGTGTCCCTCTCATTTTTGAATATTCATGTGCTGCTGCAGGGAACAGAATTGATTTAAGGGCTCAGAGGTGGCTTTTGTATCTGCAGACCACTAGGAGGAGATCAATATTCCTGAGATTTCCTCCTTTTGCTCATCTCTGTCCTTTTTCCTTTTTTTTTCTTTCTCATTCTTCAATTCAGCCTTGCTTTTTTCCAAGTTTGAAGTCTTGTTGGGATAACGTTTGTGCAAAACATGTCTTTTCTACAGTAATGTAGCATAATCCCAAATCACATCTCTGATGTTGTATTCACTGCCTCTCCTGAACTGTCCTTAAACTGGACCAGGAAAGATTTAACTAATTAGTGAATGGAAATACATTCTCATTTCAGGCTTTACAGATGATTCTGTTGCACTGTCACCACTCAGAGACTGGGGACAAACCCTGGAATTTTGGTTTTGCTCTCTAGTCCAGCTCGTGCACAGGAGCCCCACCTTTTAATCTTCTAAAAGCAAGAGCACCTCAGAGCCATTCATAGCCCCAAACCATCACTTTTTAGTCACGGAGCAGCTTTTACCTCTTCATTTCCTCAGAGTCAGCACAGCTTAATGCAAAACAGCAGAGACAGATTTAATTAAACAGACCAACGCTCTGTGCAATTATTTCTCCTTGTGGATGAGATGTCAGGGATAATTTGGTTACTGGGCCATCCCCATGCCATGAGAGCCACCCTCAGGAGAGGCAGGGCCCTGATTGCCAATCAGCAATTAATGGGGTCGTTAATCAATGCAGTCTCAAACATTTGCATTTCCTGAGGTCACAGCAGCATCTCCTGCAGTTCCATGGATGAAAAGCACCACCTGCAGCCTGATGGGCTTGGTTTTCCCAACAGGACTTCCTGATGGAGACGTTCATCATGTTCAAGGACCTGATTGGGAAGAACGTGTACGCGGCCGACTGGATGGTCATGAACATGATGCAGAGCAGGTTCGGCTTAGAGTCAGGTTTAAGTCTGGCTTTGGAGCCTCCCTGGGTTGAGTCTGGCTTTGGAGCCTCCCTGGGTAAAGTCTGGCTTTGGAGCCTCCCTGGGTTGAGTCTGGCTTTGGAGCCTCGCTGGGCCTGACAGGAGGGCAGCTCACACACAGAGGTTTATTTTCTTCAACCACTTCAGGCTGATTTAAGTCAGATTTCAGCCAATTTTGGCTCCTGTGCGTTTCCACTGATGGAACTGGAAATCCTCCTCCTGCCCCGACGAACGTAATCAAACCTTGGGGTCTTTTCTACAACTTAAACCAGAGAAGCCTTTTTTGGTTTCAGTCCTGGGGGAATCACGTGGCAAACTTAAAGCTGGAGCTGGACAATGCTTGACCACTCCTCCAGTGAGGAAATTTCCCCTGATGTCCAACCTGAGCCTCCCCGAGGCAACTTCAGGCTGTTAAACCAAGGGATCACTTTGAATGTTCCCTGGTTTAGAGGAATTCCTGCCTTTTTTGGGAGCCTCTGGTGCTGTCTCCTGAGCTTACACACAGAGCTGCAATGTCATTTGTTCTGTTTCAGGAACCACCTTTTATTTGGTGTTTTTCTCTCTCCTCAGGGTTTTCCTCCGGGCTGTGAACCAATTCACCTCCGTCCTCAACCGCTTCTTCCTGGATCAGGCAAATTTTGAACTCCAGGTAATTGTCCTGGTTTTTCTGGATTTTTCTTACAGATCCCAGAGCTGAAAGGCAGGAGAAGAAGGAGATCCTGTTGTTAGCAGGCTGCAGTTCCCCTCCTCATGGAGGGAGCTGTGGTTTTGGGGCTGGGCAGCATCTTTGGTGCCTGTTGTTGCTTTTCCTTTTTCTCCTCCCATTTTAATCTCCTTTCTTCTCCCCAGCAAATTTTGAACTCCAGGTAATTGTCCTGGTTTTTCTGGATTTTCTTACAGATCCCAGAGCTGAGAGGCAGAAGAACAAGGAAATCCTGTTGTTAGCAGGCTGGAGCTCTCTGCAGTTCCCCTCCTCATGGAGGGAGCTGTGGTTTTGGGGCTGGGCAGCATCTTTGGTGCCTGTTGTTGCTTTTCCTTTTTCTCCTCCCATTTTAATCTCCTTTCTCCTCCCCAGCTCTGGAATAACTATTTCCACTTGGCTGTGGCCTTCCTCACTCACGAGTCCCTCCAGCTGGAGACTTTCTCCCAGGCCAAACGCAACAAAATCATCAAGAAGTGAGTTCCCATTTCAGACTTTTTTGCTGTCAGGAAGCTCCCTTTGGGCTGCTCCAGACACCCCCACACAGCCCCAGGGTGGGAGGAGGTGCTGTGGAAATGTTGATTAAGGCAAGGTGAGAAAGGGGTGACCAGGAAGAGATGTCAGGGCTTTAAACTGTGCCTGTTTTAAGTTTGGTCAAGCAGATCTTGCACTGTTCCAGCACCTTGCCAGGATTCTGTCTGCTGGAAGGTCTGTAATGGGAAGGTTGTCATCATCCCCAAAATTCCCCTGTGCAATTCCTCAGCCTTTGTGGAAGGTAGGGAAGAGGAATCCTAAAAGCCCTCCAACTTTTTAGTCCCCCACCTTTTATTTTTCTAAAAGCAAGAGCACCTCAGAGCCATTCATAGCCCCAAACCAGCAATTTTTAGTGCCTGAGCAGCTTTTACCTCTTGTTTTCCTCAGAATCAGGTGCCTGGATATCTCTGAGCATCTTGACCCAGACTTTTGTTAGGGTTTGTCACCTTCTTTCTGCAGAAGTGGCTCAAAGAAGCCTGACAATGAAATCTTTTTGCATTGCCTTGGTGCCAGCAGTTAAAGCTTTAGGGGAAAACACCCAAATTCCACCAACCTGGGGTGGGATTGCAGGCAGCAGCAGGGCTGCAGCTTTCAGGAAATCTGAATTCTCAGGGAATTCTGTTCTCAGGAATCTGCAGTCTCTGTCAGAGTGAGCCATGGCCTTTTGTGGCTTTGCCATTCACTCCTTCAGCAACACCCCAAGGATCATTTCAGTGCTTGGGCCTTTGTCATCTCTTCCTTTTAATACTCTTTCTAGGTATGGGGACATGAGGAAAGAAATTGGCTTCAAAATCAGGGATATGTGGTATAACCTGGGTGAGTTCCAGCTACAGAATTATCTTTATCCCAGCTCTCAGGCTGAGTTTCAAATCCTTGATTTCTTTGTAAAAGCTGCACGTGTTCAGTGTGGGGAAATGCACTTAAATAAAGTTCAGCACGTGAAAACCTCTTTTCTGTGTGAATAACTTGGAAAAGCTGATTTTTTTCTCTCACATCAGCTGATGAGATAATTTCTTAGATTCCCTCTAAAGGATGCTCTGCCATGTAAAGGATGAGTGGAATTTTTTTCAGAGCACCTTTTTTGTGATCTGATATTCAGCTCAATTATTTCCTTGGACTGCTCCTGAATTTTGGAGCTGTAACAAGTTAATTCTGCCTGAAGTAGTAACCACACAGAATCCACACTCTGAGCAGTGTTTGTAATGTGAATAATGTGTTTAAACATTGGGAATCCCAACCCTGCCACGAGATGTGTTTGACTTTAAATTTCCTGCAGGTCCCCACAAAATAAAATTCATCCCAGCCATGGTGGGGCCAATCCTGGAGGTGACCCTGGTCCCACAGCCTGAGCTGAGGAAAGCAACAATTCCCATCTTTTTTGACATGATGCAGTGTGAGTTCAACTTCAGTGGGAACAGGAACTTCCACATGGTAAGGGAATATATAATGAGTATATATTTATTATAATAACATAGAGAGATATTGAATATATTATAATATGAACTATATGTGCAATATAAAAAATACAATATTTTACTGTATGGTGTGTACAGTATTATATATAATGTAATCATATATATTATATATGCATATAATTTTTTATATAATATATATAAATATATAAAATATATAATATATATATAGATGAATAAATATAAAAAGTATATATTAAAAATACACTATAAAACATGTATTTCCAATATATACATGACACTGGTATCTTCACTGCAAATGTTCCCCACTGTCCACTGGACAAAAGAAGAGAATATTTAAACAAAACAACAAAATCCCTGCCCCAAATTGTGCGAGAGCCCTTGGGAAGTCCCTGTGGTTTGTAGGGTTTGGGACTTTTCAGTTCTGTCCCTGACTGAGCCTTTCCATGAGCTTGATGGTCCCTGAATTCCCCTGTTTTCACCCTTCCCTGCATTTGCAGAGGTGTCAATGCCCACCTCGAATTTGGGAAGCCATTTGGAGACCCCAAGAGGGTCTAAAAAGCAATTTTAGCTCTTTATTTACCTGTACAATAACAACATCAACCCCCCCAAGACAGACTTTTGGCTGGAAGTTACTCCACAGAAAACTGCTGGGCAGTCAAATACCAGGATTCTGTGATTCCTTAATGACACCAGAGCGTGACTTTGTGGGGTGAGAGAGGGAGGATTTGCATTTCCTTGCTCAAACCTTGGCATTTTGGATTTTTACTCTTTTTTATTGTGCTCCAGCGCTGCAAACATCCTGACTTTGGCCTGCAGAGCCAGGGTGTGGTGGTGGGGAGGGTCAGGAACACGCCCAGGGGTGTTTCTGGTGCCAACCCCACTCCTGGGAGCTGTTCTCTCTTGGATTGGGGTTTTTGGGTTTTTTTTGCTTTTGCAGTTTGAAAATGAGCTGATCTCCAAGCTGGACCAGGAGGTGGAGGGGGGCCGAGGGGACGAGCAGTACAAGATCCTGCTGGAGAAACTGTGAGTTTTCTAAAGCACCTGGAGGCTCTTTTTGATCTCTTTTTTTTTTTTTTTTACACTTTATTGGGCTGGTTTTCTAATGCAGAGAAGCCCTAATTCATGAATTTCTGCAGGGATCCCAGTGCTGTGCAGGTGTCCTGGGGCTGACTGCCCACAAATGAGGGGTTGATTCTGCACTTTTCAGTGCCCTAAACTGGAGTTGGAATTCAGAGTCAGCTGCCAAACTGGGGACAGGGCTGCAAGGGGAAGAGCAGGCTCAAAGTTAAAGCAAAATCGAAACTTTTAGCGTGAAAAACTCAATTTTTTTGATCAACAAGTCCTGTCTTGCCCTGCCTAAGTTGTGTGTCTGAGGTGTGTGTGTCCAGCACCGAGTGTCCATCCAGGGGGACATTGGAGTTTTTGGGTAATTTACACTGAAATTCCATTTACCACCCCCCAGAATCACAGCTGAGCCTCCCCCCTTGTCCCCTGGGTGTTCCTGCAGGCTCCTGGAGCACTGCAGGAAGCACAAGTACCTGGCTGCCCCTGGAGAGGTGTTTGCCCTGCTGGTCAGCAGCCTCCTGGAGAACCTGCTGGACTACAGGACCATCATGCACGACGAGAACAAGGAGAACCGCATGAGCTGCACTGTCAACGTGCTGGTACGGCTGGGGACAGCTCTGCTGGGCTCTGGACACCTTCCTAGGGCTGGGGACAGCTCTGCTGGGCTTGGGGCACCTCTGCTGGGCTGGGGACAGCTCTGCTGGGCTCTGGACACCTTCCCTGGGCTGGGGACAGCTCTGCTGGGCTTGGGGCAGCTCCCCTGTGCTCGGGACAACTCCCCTGAGCTTTTCTAGACCCCCCTGGAATTATTTTTAATCTGGGGGAGGATTTAAATGAATTCCTCAGGCCATTTTTGGTTAATGATGTGCCCCAATCAGGCTCTGGAGCCACCAACACACAAAGACAGACAGTCCAAAATCAGGGCATTGGCCAGTCCCCCTGATCTGGAACCCTGGAGTGCAGGCAGGAGGGATCCTGGCTGAGGGCTGGGGTCCCTGTTCTCCTGCAGAGAGCCTGGATCACTTCAGACAAGTGACTGCTCTGATTTGTCCCTTTCCTGGAGGTGCTGGTGGCCCCACCTGGCATTAAGGGGTGGTCTCAGGGGTGGATCCACCTGAGCAGCCAAAATCACAGCAAATACCCCTGAAATGCCTGAAACTGCTGCTCAGGAGGATTGTCCAGAGACGATTCTGCAAATCTGGGGTGCTTTGCATTGCCAGTGTTTGACTTTCTCTGTTGTTGGCAGAATTTTTACAAGGAGAAGAAGCGAGAGGACATTTATATCAGGTAGGTTGTGTCCCCTCCATGAGCCTGGAAAAAAATCTTTATTCCCCTGGTGTTCCCTTGGAGCCCCTGACGTGCAGGAATTGTTTTTGCCTTGCTCAGGTATCTGTACAAGCTGAGGGACCTGCACACAGACTGTGAGAACTTCACAGAGGCTGCCTACACCCTGCTGCTCCACGCTGAGCTGCTCCAGGTACCCGGGGCTTGGGTTTTAAATGAGGCACAAACAGCTCAGAATAACCAAATCTTTATTTTTTTTCTATTTTGGTGTGATTTTGAATCATGTAGGTATCCGTGGTCATTAAGGGGCTTCACAGTCTTGCAGATTGCACAGCAAAATAATTATAAATATGATATAATGATATATATAATATAATTATATCTATAATTATATAATGATATATATAATAATAAATATAATAATATAATGATATATAAAACAATATATATAATGATATATAAATAATGATATATTGTAAAATATCTGAAAATAAGTGATACAGTAATAATGATAAAAGGAAAATGATTGTTAGCATCAATTTCTAAATCCTCCTTGGGCTGCAGTGAGCTGGGAGGAAATGTCTCAGGTTTCTATCCCTGCAAAACTTCCTTGGCATCGATGAGGGATTTGTTTTGGATCACCCACTGTAAGGATTTCTCTGGAAACTGGAAATATTCATTCCAGTTCTTTCACTTTCGCCTTTTTCTTCTGTTCCAGTGGTCTGAGAAGCCCTGTGTGCCTCACCTGCTGCAGAGGGACACCTACTATGTGTACTCCCAGCAGGAGCTCAAGGAGAAACTCTACCAGGAGATCATCTCCTTCTTCGACAGGGGCAAGGTGAGTGTTCTACAGCAAATCCTGCCCTGGGAAGTTCCCTTTGGTTTTATTTGGTGTTTCCTTACTGTGAAATTCTTGCCTCAGTGGTTGGAGCTGGCTGAGGTTGGTGAAAAGCGCAGAAGCAGATGTGGTTCCACACCAGGCCAGGGGTTTTGGCAGGATCCCAGCGTGAGCAGGGCACGTCTTTGTCCTGGGGATGTTTGAATCCTAATTCTGTGTTGGCCAGAGAGTGTCTGGAAAGGGAGCCTGGGAAAAGTGCTCCTTCCCTTCCTTCCCTTCCTTCCCTTCCTTCCCTTCCTTCCCATCCTTCACTTCCTTCACTTCCTTCACTTCCTTCCCTCCTGGCTCTTGTCACATTTTTGGGAGTGCAGGGAATGTGGTTCCTCNCTTCCTTTCCTTCCTTTCCTTCCTTCCCTTCCTTCCCTTCCTTCCCTTCCTTCCCTTCCTTCACTTCCTTCACTTCCTTCACTTCCTTCCCTCCTGGCTCTTGTCACATTTTTGGGAGTGCAGGGAATGTGGTTCCTCTGGCTGACCCTGACCCTGGGCAGCTGCACCTTGGAGAGAAGGTTCTGCCAGGGCCAAATGGCTTTAAGCTGAGATAAGGGAAATTTGGATGGGATATTGGGAAGGAATTCCTCTCTGTCAGGGCGGGGAGGGGCTGGGATGGAATTCCCAGAGAAGCTGTGGCTGCCCCTGGATCCCTGGCAGTGCCCAAGGCCAGGCTGGAGCAGCCTGGGACAGTGGGAGGTGTCCCTGCCATGGCAGGGGTGACACTTAGGGTCCCTTCCCACCCAAATTCCATGATGCCAGGATGAGACAAATCCCAGGTAGCCCTGTCCAGGTGCTGCTGTAGGAGAAGACCCCCTGGGCTCCTCTCTCTTATGCTCAGACCTGTCCTTCCCCCTGCCAGGGCCTCGCTTTGCCCTGTCAGGATCACAGTGCAGACCTGACTCTAAAACTCACTCTCAGATCTACAAACTACAAGATCTGTCTGACTGTGATAATTCCTGCAAAAAAAAAAAAAAATGCACAGCACAGAGTCTGAGGGAAACTTGGCAGAGCATGAAAGTAGTGCCTGAATTAAAATCAGCTGCACTTTTGTTTACCTATCTGTGCTAATGAAGGCTTTTCACTGAGCCTTTCATGTTGCTTGTGCTCTTCTTCCTCCTCCTGCTTCTGCTCACCCTCGGTGGAGATGTGGGAAAAAGCCATTCAGCTGAGCAAGGAGCTGGCTGACATGTATGAAAACAAGGTCTTTGACTACGAGGGACTTGGAAATCTCCTGGTGAGACTCTTTTTCCTCCATTTCCAGCAGGCTGCTCACTGCTTAAATTAACATTGTTCAGCAGGATAAGCCTAAAATAAATTCATGTTAAAGACAAACAAACCAACTTAACCCCATGGCTTTGTAAAGCTTGGTAGTAGAATAAAGATTTCCATAGTTTCTTTTGACCTTCTAATTAGCATGACAGTAGCATGGGCAGATGTTTAGAATTCTTGATTTTAACCAAATGAAGTAACAACCAAGGTGTATTTTCAGGCTCTGCAAACCTCATCACCTCGTTATTTCTGGGGTAAAACTGCTGGGCATGAACACAGAGCTGTAGAATCCTCTTGGCTCTGAAATCTGTTTTCTAGTGGTTAAGGATGGAACCAGATGGTCTTTATGTTCTTTCATAGCAGAATCATCTGCCCAGTTTAATTTCTGCCAGTTCTCTGACATTTGTCATCATTTGTGGCTGCTCACTTTCAGAATGTTTTTATATTTCATTTGTTTTCCCCAGTGAAGGATTTCAAGTGTCCTTCTGGAATCCTGAAAGCCATGGCATTGTTCTCATGTCTGCAGGCCAGGAAATGAAGTTGGTTTTGGCCCAGACAAAGCAAATATTTAATCAAGTAAATGGATAAGGATGAGAGGCTGTATCAAAAATTCAATTGTGAAGTGTGTGGTGCAGGGCAGAGCTCAGAGATCAGGAGCTGGCCCTGGGAATGTGAGCTGGCAGGGTCCTGGATATTCCACAGTGAAAGTCTGGGGTCTTTTTCTTTTCCAGAAAAAAAGAGCTACTTTTTATGAGAACATCATGAAGGCCATGAGACCTCAGCCCGAATACTTTGCTGTTGGATACTATGGACAAGGTTTTCCCTCTTTCCTGCGGGTAAGGATCCTTCCACACCCAACCTCTGCAGTGCTGGAGACCCTGAGAGTCACCGCTTCTGCAGAGCTTCCAAGAAAATTCGGTGCCAGGCTCCTTTTCCTCTCAGTGACACTGACAGATCGAAATCCCAGGAGTGTTTCAGAGCATTTCAGTGTCTAAAAAGAGACAAGTGACAGATGAAATTTTGTGAGTGGGGTCAGGGTGTTACAAGAGGTGTTTTAGATGATTGAGAAGTTCTTCTGTGGATTTAAACAGAATCTCCCTTTTGTATTTGTGCTTCCTCTGAAATGTGATTGTTGCTGTTAGAAAACATTCAGCCTGTGAAGAATTTATTCCATGGCTTTCCATCCTCAGTCAACCAAATTTTCAGGACGGGGATCGTTTCAGTGATCAGGGTGAGTTTGTCCCACACAGGGGAATAAAAGTGCAAAGGTGCTTCTTGTTTGAGGCAGCTGCTGAGCATTGCTGGACCTGTGTGGAGGACAGGAGAGACTCAGATCCAGGGTCAACAAGGCTGAAAATATTCCTGTTCTTTAAAATTCAGGATCATTCTTTAAAATTCTTTAAAATTTAAAGTTCTTTAAAATTCAGGATCATTTCACATTCTCAGACTGGAGCTATTCGAAGTTCTGGCCTTCAGTGGAAGCCAAACTTAATAAAAGAGAGAAATGTGAAGTTAGAACTGTGTGAGGTGAAGGCCTTCAACTCCAGGTCATGTCTTGGATCCATTCCTTCCAGAAACCACTGCCAGGTGGAAAAGGAATTGGCCATGGTGTGGTGTGGGGTGTGTAGTGCAGAACTGCCAGGGCTGGACACTGTGGGTGGTGCTGGTCAGGAATGGGACTGAGGTCAAATTCCCATCTGTGCCCAGGGAGACCCCTCAGGGAACTCACACCAGGGGCTGGCAGGGAGCAGACAGAAGAATTTAATGTGTATTTAAGAATTTCTTGGCACATTCATTCTCTTACTAAAAGTCAGTCCCTGGGTTGAAGCCGTGAGTTCCTGGAGTGCTGGGAGGCGTGAGCAGCTCAGTGACACTGGGCTGTGTTTGTGTGGACATCAGCACCTCTCTGAGGATGTCCCTGCCCATTGCAGGTGGCCTTTAAAAGCTCCTTTCCAACTCTCTTTAATGATTCTCTGTGGAGCAATGCAATTTTTAGATAAATCTGAGGTTCCCCTTGCCAGGCCTGGCTCCTGGGTGTTGCTGTGCCCTCATTCCAGGGCTGTGGTTCCTTCTCTCACCTTTTCTGTCTGTCCAGCTGGGATCAACCCTTCCCATAAACCAGCTCTGGGGGTGTTTGGAAAGCTCTGTCCTGCTGCTTTGTTGAATTTTAATTCCCTTTCTCTTCTGCTGCCCACAGAATAAGATTTTCATCTACCGTGGCAAAGAGTACGAGCGGAGGGAGGATTTCAACCTGAAGCTGCTGACCCAGTTCCCCAGTGCTGAGAAGATGACCAGCACTGCCCCTCCAGCAGAGGAGATCAAGGCTTCCCCCAAACAGTGTATCTTTTGGGTTTAGGGCATTTTGGCACACCCCAGAGCTGCCTCTGCCCCACAGTAACACCGTTGGTGAACAGCAGTGGTAATAAATGAGGGCATTATTGCTCCAGGGGGTTTGGAGGCAGGCACTGGGTGTGAAAATGGAGCCATCCAGAGTTGCAGGGGTGGATTTAAAGGCAGTTTGATGCTTCAGAGTTACACAAGTTGCTGTCACGGTGAGGAGCAGAATGCAGGGAGGATTTCCTGTGCCCTCACTTGGGTGGTGCTGACTGGTGGGACCCAGCTGGGCATTTCTGGGTGAAAGCTGTGAAATACAGGCTGTGAAAGTGGATAAAAAGTGAAGGGTGCTCCCTTCTTCCTTGGCAGCCCATTGGCATTTATGAAGTGCTGGCATTTGTGTGTTTTTCCCCTAAAAGTCCCTTTATAAGGAGTGTGAAGTGATGATGTCACTGAAAGTCATTGGGTGCACAGCCCTTATTATTTTTTAATTCTTATTTTTCCCCCTTGCTGGTGTAACTCCAAGCTGTGTCCTAAGCTCCCCAGCAGGCTTAAGATGCTCCTGATTGTGAGTGTGACCCAGAGGAGAGGCTCCAGATCCCTGCAGTGACTGCAGTCGGGGGCTCCTGGATGATGCACACCAGGAAAATCAAGCTCCTGGGCTCCCAGCCCGTGTTCCTCAGGCCAGGCTGGAGAACCTGAAGGTCCATTTTGGCCCTCCAACCCTGTGCACAAAGGCCCAGCTCAGGCAGTGGCACCAGATGCTTCCCCTGCAATCCTCCTGCCAAGCACTGAATCCACATAGGAAATTAAAATCCATTCAAGCCCAAACTCAGAACCAGAAATGCCTCTGCTGTTGCTGCTTTGTTTCAGCTGCCTCCTTTGCATCTGTTTGTGTTTGTTGTGATGGTTCTGGCTCGGGATGAGGCCGAGCTGCAGAATTTGGATGCAGATCTGAACCGGCCCCGAGGGTTGGGGGTGTTGGGTTCTGGGTCTCTGGCACAGCCGGGGGTGAAGGGGAGCAGCTGCAGGGCTTGGATGTGGGACAGGCTCTCCCTGGACTCCCACAAACACCTCCTGACGCAACCAGGAGTGCCCAGAACTCTGTTGTGTTAGGCAGACCTTGCTGCTTCTGGGGTTGGTTTTACTTTCAGGCTTTTTTTAACCTCCTTTGTCTCAGGCTCTTTCTTTTTTCTTTTTTTTTTGTTTTCTTTAGGCTGGTTTTTTTTGCTCTTTCAGGACAAAATACCTCATTCTGCTTTTGGTAATAATGTGCTGGGGATAGCAGGTGATCTGTGCTGAGCCTCAGGGGATCCCTGCACCCCAAACCAGCCCAGTCCTCACCAGCTGAATGCTGGGAGCTGTGCCGTGGCTCAGCAGGGCACCAAGCCCAAGCTCTCCTGAGACAGAGAGTTCATCAGCTGGGGCTCAGAGCTGATCTAACGTGGCTCCGTGGTTTGGGGCTCAGCTTTGGCTGAGCTCCTCACTGCAGGCAGGGTGACTTTGGCTCTCAAAATGCCCTTCAGGGCTGCCCTCAGTGAATTGAAGGACATGTGGGGGCTGCCTTCTCTCCCCACTGAAGCATTGCCTCTTCAGAGGGCAGGGATTCACAGAAACCGCCTCCTAATGGGGTCAGATTGGCTCAGCCTGGCTTTTCCATCCACGTTTTTGCTTCTGTGAAGCCTCAGCAGGGTCCTTAAAGCAGAGTTTTGGAGGAACACGATGAGTTTTGTGCCTGGGGACACAATTACTGAGATTGTTTTAATGTCTGTCATTATGCACAGGTGCAAAAGCTGAGGGTGAAGCAGCTATTCCTTGATTAAAAGCAATTCCTTCATTCAGTTGGCTTCATGAATCTAAAAAGTGGAAGCCCTGATAAATGACTGGGATGAGAGAGAAGAGCCAGATGCTTCCAGAGAACCTCCTGCAGAACCTTGTTTCCCTTTTTCTTCTCTCCCAAAGTAGAAATCAGTGATGCCCAGGATTCCCAAGCATTTTCACCAGGGAATTTCAACACTTGGGAGTGTCCAAGGCCAGGCTGGAGCAGCCTGGGACGGTGGGAGGTGTCCCTGGCCATGGCAGGGGGTGGAACTGGATGAATTTTAAGGTCCTTTCCAACCCAAACCATTCTGGAATTCTGTGATTATTGTTTGTAAAGTCCTTTTTTTGGGGTTTTTAACCCACAAACTGCAAGATGCAATATAATGTCTGGGGTTGGGGATGAATTAGTCAGGTTTGAAGAAAATTACTTAATGAGAGCACAGGGAATTGTGCAAAAGTCTGACAATGGAAAAAGGAAGGGTTTTTCTCTCCCTCTCCTGTTTTCCCAAAAGGGTTCCTTGTTTTTCATCCTTAACCAGAGCTGCTCAGATGTGCAGTGCTTCATTGTGAAGCCTGTGATGAACCTGCCACCTAACTACAAAGATAAACCTGTTCCTGAGCAGATCTTAAAGTAATTCATTTTTCTTTTCCCTCAACATTTTCTTGGTGTTTTTCCCCACTAACTTGGGCACAAGGTGCAGTGCCTCTTGTGTAAATTGTGTAAATTCCTCCCCACAAACCCTGAGGAAGCAGTTGACATTTGAGTGAGGAGGATGGGAGGTGAGGAAAATCACCTTTTCCTCTGCTTCTTCCCAGCTACTACAGAGCCAATGAGGTGCAGCAATTCACCCACTCCAGACCTGTCAGGAAAGGGGAGAAGGATCCAGACAACGAGTTTGCTGTGAGTCCTTTGCCTTTGGTTTGGTTTGTTGGTGGTATTTGGACCAAACTGTCACCTTTCCCCCTCTGCCTGTGGCCATGGAGGTTGGGAATTAAAATGCAGGAGACACAAAGGGCATTGCAGTCTCCACCTGAAGATGGTGATGGTGTCAAGGGGCTCCATAGCTGGAGTTTTAACATTCCAAATCCATCAGAATCCATGAACGTGGTGGTGTGTGAGCCCAGCTCCCTCCAGAGCTCCGTCCCAGTCAGGGAAGGTGGAAATGGCTGTGGAGTTGCTGCCAGCTTCTTCTGGAAGCCTCGTTCCATGCAGCGGAGAATTGAATTGCAAGGCCAATATTTTCCTTACATCTCAGGCATCTTTTTTTCCTTCTCTGACCAGAACATGTGGATAGAAAGGACAACCTACACGACAGCTTACTCGTTTCCAGGCATCCTCAAGTGGTTCGAGGTCAAACAGGTCACAACGGTGAGTTCTCCACGGGGCTGGGTCTCCTCCTCTCCAATCCCTCCTCTCCAATCTCCTCCTCTCCAATCTCCTCCTCTCCAATCCCTCCTGTCCAATCCCTCATGGAACAGAGCCTTGGAACACTTGGGAATGTCAGTCCTTCCACTGTTGGATGTGGCACAGATAAAAGCAAATTATTTTGTTTCTTACTGAGTGGAGAGGAATAAATCATAGAACCATGGAATCCCAGAATGGTTTATGTTGGGAAGACCTTAAAATCACCCAGTGCCACCCCTTCCATTTTAGGGACACCTCCCACTGTCCCAGGGTGCTCCAACCTGGTCTTGGACACTCCCAGGGATCCAGGGGCAGCCACAGCTCCTCTGGAAATTCCATCCCAGCCCCTCCCCACCCTCCCAGGGAGGAATTTCTCCCTAAAAATCGGATGAAGGTTGGAAAGGTTCATTCTGTTCCTCCCGTGAAGGTTCCTTGTGTTTCTTCCCTGCCCCAGGAGGAGATCAGCCCCCTGGAGAACGCCATCGAGACCATGGAGCTCACCAACGAGAGGATCACCAACATCGTGCAGCAGCACGGCTGGGACCGCAGCCTGCCCGTGCACCCCCTGTCCATGCTGCTCAGCGGCATCGTGGACCCCGCCGTCATGGGGGGCTACACCAACTATGAGAAGGTGCTGGCCACAGCCACAGAGCCCCTCTACAGAGCTGGGAGAGCTGGGAATGCTCACCTGGAGAAGGGAAGCTCCAGGGAGAGCTCAGAGCCCCTTCCAGGGCCTAAAGGGGCTCCAGGAGAGCTGGGGAGGGACTGGGAACAAGGGATGGAGGGACAGGACACAGGGAATGGCTTCCCACTGGGAAAGTGGAGATTTAAATGGGATCTTGGGAAGGAATGAGGGTGGGGAGAGGCTGGGATGGAATTCCCAGAGAAGCTGTGGCTGCCCCTGGATCCCTGGAAGCATCCAAGGCCAGGCTGGACAGGGCTTGGAGCACCCTGGTCCTTGAAGTCCCTTCCAAGCCAAAACATTTGGGTTTCTGTGCTCTGTGCCTCAGTTTCTTGAGCTCTGCACTGTGGCAGGCCTGGGTTGGACCCTGGGAGGTTCAGTTCAGTTCCCAAACTCAGCACTTCGTGGGTCTGGTGCGCAGAGCTGAGACAGGAGGAGAAGAGAACAAAGAGCAGGGATTTGCAGTGGCTGCAGGGTGGGAATGCTCGGGGGAAGGATTCAGCTCCTCTGGGCCTCCTTTCCTCCTGCCTTGTGGGGCACAGAGCTGCTTGGGCAGCCCAGGTAACAAAGAAAAGCCAAAACCTGGCATTTCTCCCATGAATTAATAGGGAATGATAAGGAAAAAGAGGATTTCTCTTGCCAGCAGCTTCTCTGTCTTTGGAGTCTTGCAACAGAGCAAATAACTCAGGAAAAAAGCAGCATTTCCTCTGCAGGTTTACTCAGCTGACTTCACTTGGGCAGTGTGGGTTGTTCTTTTTTTGTGATGTTTAACTGAAGCTGTTGATTCCCTCTACGCAGTGATGATATTCCCAGCACAGAATGCACTCCTTGTTTCCACAAATGGGATGTGTGGAAACAGATTTAATTCTCCTCAGATGTGTCCCAGTCCCGTGGAACGAGGTGCACAAGTTAATTGGGAGAGGGGCTGGTTGATCTGGGCTCTAACTGCTGCTTCCAGAGGAGTTTGGCTCCTTTGCCAGGGCTGAATTTGGCCCTGAATCCTCCCATTTTATGAATTAAGGTTGACATCAAGTTTAGAATTACGAAAGTGGGAAAGCAGTTGAAACTAGAAAACACCAAGTCTCTGCAGCCACATCTGGAAATGCTCATTTCTGGTTCATATTTTCCTATTTCAGCTGCAGATCAGTGCAGAATATTTGGCTTTTGTGGGCGGCTAAAATCTGAGTTTTAATTGTTTTATTGTAGCCAAAAGCCAAAGTTGGGGTTTTAAAATCCTTCCTCCTGCAAAAATTAAGCACTTTCAAGGAAAATCCTCCGGGACCAACCCAGCAGCCCTTTCCCAGGCTCACCTCCATCCTTTTCAGGATCAAACCCCCAGTCCTATAAACTTGTACTACAGTCCAGTTTTACAGAAGTTAAAAAAAAATACATTCAGAGGCTCAAATAGCTCAGAGAGGTGAATGAAAACCTTAGTAGGGGGTTTATCTAGGAAAAAAAAAAGAAAAGTTAAATTATTCTGACCAGGAATTGGGATCCATTTCAATGGGACACATCATGGGAATTGGCACAATTTTAAGTTTTCAGTCCAGGAAAGTGGATTTATGTTTTCTCAGCTTCAAACCAAGACCAGGCTGTGCTGATTAAGGGTAAACCCAGGGGAAGTGCAGACTAAAGGTGCTTTGTTGAAGGAAGCTGAGAGCCCCAGTCCCAACATGGTCCTTATTTCTCCTGAATCTTTGTAACCAGCCCCAGGTGGAAACGTGGGATTTAAGGGCTGAAATGGAGGAAATTGCAGCAGGAGCTGCCCTGGGGCAGTGAGGTGGCTTGTGTGTCCCTGTGTGCTGTGGGGCTCTGGCTGCTGAACAGCAAAGAGGCTTTTTGAAGTCAGAACTTGAGGTTTTGAGTCTGCCACTCGCATTTAAGTGAGAAGTAAAAATGATGGAACCTCAGTTACTCAAACCCCTGAGAAGGGGATCAGGACTGAGCAGAACCTTTCTGCTGCAGTAACTTTTTCCCCATGTGTTTCATGGGAAAAAATGGTAGTTTTTTTTTAATAAAAAAGTGGGTTTTGTTCCCTTTTCCAACAAATAACCCTGGTTCTTTGTCCCTCAGCTTGGTGCCAGCAAAATTTGGGTTTGATATGAGAAATAATGGCAGTGAATTGCTTTTAAAGGATCTCCCCTCAGAGCTGCCTGGGGAAGCAGTGTCTGTGTCACCTGTGTCACCTTCTCTCTCTGCTTCCAGGCCTTCTTCACAGAGAAATACCTCCAAGAACATCCTGAAGATCAAGACAAAATCGAGCTGCTCAAGCAACAAATCGCAATACAGGTATGGAATTGGGGAAAAGCTGGAAGCACTGGGGGAGTGCAGACGTTCCCTCAGCGTTGTTGGAGTGTTAACACAGATCAGTGTTACAAGAACAACCAGGATTTATGGACATTTTGGTTTTATTTTAAGAAAACCGCTGGGTGCTAAAATTGTGGCCTGAAATATTCCATGTACTCTGGAATATTTGCCAGCACGGGATAGGCTTTTCCCTCATGAATATTAAAATATCTGTTACCTCTTCCTGAAACCATCAGAGCTACTGGTTTCAGCCTGACCATTAGAATTGGTCTGTTTGGACCTAAATGGCACTGAAAGATTGCCATGTTTTCTTGGGATGTAAATTCCATCTCTGCAGAGCAGTTTGTGGTTATTCCCACATCCAGCAGAGCCTGCTTAAAGCCTCCTCATCACCACACAGCTCTGGGGGCTAAGAATGGATGAATTCCAGTATTTAATGTGCATTTTTCAAAGCAGTGGAGGAGGGGGAATCATGGAATTGTGGAATGGTTTGGGTTGGAGGAAACTTAAATCCCATCCAGGTGCACCCCTGCCATGGGCAGGGACACCTCCCACTGTCCCAGGGTGCTCCAAACCCATCCAAACTGGGCTAGAAATGGGGAAAACATTGATGTTTGTTCAACACCTGGAGCTCAGACACTGAAGTGCCCTCGCTGTCACCAGCTCTGAGTCAGCAGCTGAGCTGCCTTGCAGTGTCACTGTTCATTCTCCCCTCTGCAAACCCAAACCACGCAGATTTAAATCCTTTAATTTCATCTGAGCTGTTTGACTCACGCTCTGAGGAGCAGGGAGGGGGGCTGGTTGGTGCTCCTGCAGCTCATTCTGCTCCTCTCTCCCACCCTCCCTCCCTCAGATGCCTCTCCTGGCAGAGGGGATCCGGATCCACGGCGAGAAGCTGACGGAGCAGCTGAAGCCCCTGCACGAGAGGCTCACAGCCTGCTTCAGGGAGCTCAGGAGGAAGGTGGAGAAGCAGTACGGGGTCATAATTTTGGTGAGGGAACCCAGTTTTTCCACGTTTTGCCCCAAAGGAACCCAACTCCCTCTTTTCCACCCATGGGTGGGTGTGAGGTGACCTCCAGAATTAACAAGGTTGGGAAAGGGCTTTGAGACCATCGAGTCTGAGCTGTGACCTAAAACCTCCTTGTCCCCAGCCCAGAGCCCTGACTGCCGCCTCCAGGCCTGCCTGGGACACCTCCAGGGATGGGGACGCCAAACCTCCCTGGGCAGTTCCAAGACCTGACCACCCTTTCCATGAGGAAATTCCTGCTGATGTCCACCCTGAGCCTCCCCTGGCCCAGCCTGAGGCCGTTCCCTCTCCTCCTGTCCCTGTGCCCTGGGAGCAGAGCCTGACCCCCCCGGCTGCCCCCTCCTGTCAGGGAGTTGTGCAGAGCCACAAGGGCCCCCCTGAGCCTCCTTTTCTCCAGGCTGAGCCCCTTCCCCAGCCCCCTCAGCCTCTCCTGGGGCTCCAGACCCTTCCCCAGCCCCGTTCCCTTCCCTGGACTTCCCCCAGCCCCTCCATCTCCCTTCTGAAGGGGCCCAGAACTGGACACAGCACTCGAGGTGTGGCCTCCCCTGGCCGAGTGCAGGGGACAGTCACTGCCCTGCTCCTGCTGCCTGCTCTATTCCTGATCCAGCCCGGGTGCCCTTGACCTTTTTGGCCACTTGGGCACACCTGGGCTCATGTCCAGCTGCTGTCCATCAGTCCCCCAGGTCCCTTTGTGTCCAGCCACTCTGTCCCCAACCAGGGGGTTGTGACCAGAGTGCAGGATCCTGGCTCTTGTTAAACCTCCCATGCCTGGATTCTGTGCGTGGATCCAGCCTGTCCAGGTCCCTGTGCAGAGTCCCCCTGCCCTCAGGCGTGGTGTCAGCTGCCCATTTGCTGCTCCTGGTGGTTTCCTGTGGGAATTTCCCATTTGCTGCTCCTGGTAGTTTCCTGTGGGAGTTTCTCATTTGCTGACGGTGCTGCTTCCCCGCGGGTGTTTCCTGCAGCCCCCGGTGCTGACCGAGAGGAAGCCGAGCCGCTCGGGCTCGGTGGTGCTGCCCTACATCATGTCCTCCACCCTCAGGAGGCTCTCGGTCACCTCCGTGGCCTCCTCCGTGGCCTCCACCTCGTCCACCTCGTCCGACAGCGCTTCCTCCAGGCCGGGCTCGGACGGGTCAGTAGCAGCCTGCAGTGGGTGACTGCAGGGGGTTGTGCCTTAGCATCAGTTACTCTGAAAATCGAGATTTATTCCACGGAAACAGGTTTTAAAATGTTACTGGAGGTCAGTGGTGTTGTTCCATTCTGCAGAGAGCGGGTTTGGAGCACAGACAGCGGGGATTGAGCCCCCAGCTGCTGCCTCTGGAGCCCCAGTGATCCCCAGTGCATCCCAGGTGCCCAGTGCCTCTGGCTCCCAGGAAATCAGGGCTGTGAGGTGTCACTGTTGAGGCAAACACGACACAGCAACAGTGCAGTAGATCAGGGCAGAAAGCCCAAAAAGCCCAAAAAGCTGTTGATTCAGCGAATCAGTCTCTTTTATACATTTTTATAGTTTAACATTTATGCTTCAAATCCATTGGTCACTAAACCACTACAATACACTCATTGGCCACTACACAACTATAACATTCCTATTGGTGAGCTATAGCATAAACACCCAAGCATTCCAGCAAAACAGCAGGTGCAGAATGTTGCTGTTTTTCTCCCTCTTATGTTTAGATTCTTTAGTTCTGTCAACACCACATTGTCACGGGTGAAATCTGATTAAGTTTCCTTTCTCAGAGCTCTTTCTCATGAACAGACACTTCTGGAGTCTGATTGGAGCTCTGTGAGGCCTACAGACAAACTGAATCACAGTGAGGCACCACAGGGTGGTTGGTTTTGGTCAGCCAGGAGGTGAATCAGGCACACAGCACTTGTTTCACCCTGTTTGCAGCTGCACCCATGGCATGGAAAGGAGCTGCCACACCTGGGGACGATCCCTGGTGTCACTTGTCTGTACATTGAATTTACAGCCGGGATAACCAGGGAGTTTGGGTGGTTTGTTCAAGGTCAGTGAGACTCGTGGCTGAGCATGAATTGCAGCTCTGGCCCTCTCTGCAAGCAGGTCACACTTTACCTTGGACAACAACCACACAATCAGAATTCCAGGGGTAACAGCACAAATCCCACTGAAAAATCCATGGGCCTGCCTCGCTTTTTCACAGTAATCCCTTACACAAACTTGAAAGATCACAGCTTTTTAACAAACAGCCCTTTCCACGTCTGGTGGACTCATGTTTCATCTTTTTCTCACTCTTTTGGGCCGCAGATCTACCCTGGAGCCTCTCTTGGAGAAGAGAATATCCACATCTTCCAGAGCTGAGGAGCTGCCCGTGAAAGACGACAGTGACAACAGGATTAGCAAACTCAAGAGGAAGGAGTGGAGCATTAGCAAGTCTCAGGTTATCGTGGAGAAGGAGTCAGAAGCAGAACTGACTTCCAAAATGGTAAAAAAATCATCATCATAGCGACAGCAATAAAACCCACAGCAGGAGCTGTGAGTGTTTCCATTGCCCTCAGCCACGCTGGTCAGTGGGAGGGGTTCAAATACCAAAAAGTCTTGGTCATCTGAGTAATTTTTATCTTTTTTTAATTTGGAAAATCCGTGTCACAGCCCCCCACCTTGGCTGAAGGGAGCAGGAGGCACTGGTGGCTCGGGGAGATGCTGAGCAGAGCAGAGCCCTGGGTGTGCTCTCAGCACTGTGGAAAAGGATTTTTTGAAGCAAGGAGCCCCTGCTGAGCCAGGGAGGTGTTCAGCTGCTGTCAGGCAGCATCGCTGCACAGATCAAACATCCTGGGAGGTGCAGACCACTTGGATGGATCAGGGGGTTGGGAAGAGATGCTCTGGTGGTTCAGTCACCAGCTCTGGAAACCTGGATCTGCCAGGGTGTGCTCTGCTCCAGAGCTGTGGGAGGACAGGGGGGTCGTTCCTTGGGGAATAAAACAGAATCTGCACCCAGAGCAGGCTGGAATGAGGAATGGACTGGAGGCTGTTGGGCTTTAAGGCTCACAGAGGGGTTCAGAGTGGTCCCAAAGCACAGGGATGAGTTTCAGCCCACAGGTCGAACTGCACGACCTTGGGATGTTGTCCTGATGGATGTAAAAACTGTGTTACACCTCTAGGATATTGTCCTGAGGGATGTAAAAACTGTGTTCTACCTTGGGATATTGTCCTGATGGACATAAAAACTGTGTTAGATCCTGGGATATTGTCCTGGGGGACATAAAAACTGTGTTACCCCCTGGAATATTGTCCTGATGGCTGTAAACACTGTGTTACACCCTCAGGCTGAGAGAATTGGGCACCTGGGTATTTCAGTGCTCCTAATCTCACTTAATTTGGCTGCTAATCTGATTCAGCACAGGCTCATTTTTACAATAATGAGAAAACACAAATTCCTGCATTTCCCTTTCCTCTCCCAAGTTCTCAGCTGACTCTGGCAGGAATGGGTTCTGCTGATCCATTTTCGGGAATACTCGTCAGGTCTGAGGGATGCTGCCAGCATTTTGAGGCTGCAGGGTGTTTCTAAGAAGAGGATCTGTGATTCCAGGGTGCTGTCATTGGGTCCTGGCAGGATTTCCAGCCCAGGAAAATCGGGGTTGTGGATGCTGGGGCTGCAGGAGGCCTGGCCCTCTGCCTATGATTGCTGTTGGATGAAATCCCTGATAACCCTGAGGGGAAGGAGCAGTCCAGGGCTCCAGTCCTGCTTCAGGCCACTGCAGTGGCCAGGAAAAGCTGCTTTTATGGCTGCTCTGTTCCATGGCTCCAGAGTGAGCACAGGAATGGGACAGAGGGATTCTATGGAGCTCTGGACTCAGCTGTTAGGGAGCTGGAAAGCCAGAGGGAAGCAAAATCTGGGCTTTCTGTGTTTTCTGTCCACCAGTGTGTGGTCCCTTCTGTGCCGAGGGAAATCCTGAGCTGCTCAGGGATGGAGAATCGACCTCTGAAAAAGAGTTTAATTGTGTGTTTAAGTGACAGCCTGCTCTGGAAAGCAATAAACTAATGTTTAAAAGGACCCCAATATTCATGCACTGAAGGTGGCCTCATGGTTTGAGTGAAGAGCACAGGGGACGTGACACTGGAAGGAGCTGGATGCAAATTCCCAAATACAAAAGGATTTGGTCTGTGAAGCCTAAAATAGACTCATTTCACAGCCCTCAGGAGCTGGAGGATACCAGCAGCCCTGACCTGCACCCAGAATTTCATTTTTCTTTATTTCTTGGAAGGAGCTCACCCTCACACCCTTCCAAAATTTGTTCACAGAACTGCAGTAGTTTTTCAGTGTGACATCCTCCCCTCATAATGAATACCCTGAGGCCATAAAAAGCAGTTTCCTGCTGTCCGGGGGGAGCTGGGCTGTGTCCTGGGAGCACAGAGGCTGAGCCAGGGCAGGGCTCTCACTCCTGTTCCCCTTTCTGGTTCCTGTGTGGGTGTGACAGCTCTGAGCGACCTGTGTGTGATCACCTAAAGGGTTTGTCTGTCTCTGCTCCCCCCAGGGCACGGCAGGGAAGGCGCAGAGGCCGAAGAGTTTGCAGCTGGGAGACACCAGGCTGACCTTGCTGCAGAGCTCCTCGCTGCAGCCATCGAGCCGCAGCCCGCCCCCCATCACCCCCAAAACGCCCCGCACCCAGAGTGAGTCCTGCTGCTGGGACAGGGCGGGGATGGCCCTGTGTGGGCAGGGGAGGGACCGAGGGAGGGGGGAACTGCTCTGGGTCAGACCCAGAGGGACTGGGGGCTGTTGGTGTTTGCAGGGAGAGAGGGGGGAACCTCACTCTTCTCCTTAGCAAGGGCTTTAATTGCCAGGGAATCCTCCTGAAGTTTGGGTGCTTATCTGCTCCATCAGCTGGAGTTAAAATCAAAGTGAAGGGGAGACCCTGAGCATTCCAGATGTGCTGATGGGTGCAGTTGTTGCTCTCAGGCTTTCACAGCTCCCCAGAGCCTGTGGGGAAGAGAAACCTCCTCAGGGCACTGGGAGCTGCAGGGAGGCTCAACCAGGATCCAGCACATCCAGGCAGGTTCAGCTGCTGAACCGAGGACTGCTCACTGATGGAAAGCACAGGAAATTTGATGAATCTCCCTTAAAATCTGTCTGCAACTCCATTTCCCATTCCTTTTTCACCATTTTTTTTCTTGATTGTTCTTTTTTTTTCTTATTTTTCTCTTTTCCTTCCCCTTCCCTT
>VZTJ01004879.1:0-74361 GCA_013397795.1 Orthonyx spaldingii
TTCGACATCCGCTCACAGCGACACTGTTCTCAAAACACCATATCCAAAGGAAACTGCAAACTCTTAAAATTAATTTTAATCCTTAGTCATGCATACTATTGAAAGTGTTTCCTAGTCTCTTAGCTTCATGTGTTCTGGTCTAAGGTCTTTTTGGAAGTTCTTTGGAGCTGGTGAACAGTTCACTCTCTTCCTTTTTGCTGGAATGTTTTGTTGGAAAAGTGTGTCCCTCGTTGAGCCTCTTCTTCTCTACAGAAAACACTCCTTATAAAATAAGAGTTCTAGGGAGAACCTGACAGAAACCTGTTCCTGTCTCTTAAACACTATGGCAAAGATCAATGGAGAGATTAATAACGTTAGGAAGCCATCTACACAAATTCACCTTGCTCAGCCAGATCAAGCAACATCTATTTTATTAAAACTAAAAATAACACACCCAGGCCAATTACATCTAAGTCTATTTGGAAATTTGGGTTCCTCTGAATTGCAGTAAATAAGGAAAGACATGAAGGAATACTTAAAAGCTAAGACTCACATGATACTACAATCATCAAATATAGGCAAGGAAGTAATTTTCTTTTTCAATAAAGACTGGCACAAACACTCTTGGCTCAGCTTTTACTCCCCATTCTAAGTTGAGCTATTTGCAACTCCCTTCCTCCTTTTCCCCACCCTTGCACCCCTATGCACTGGCCTAAAAAGACTACTCCAAGTATCTTTTAACATTTTTTACCTGCTTAGAGCCAAGGGCAACTCTTGCTTGTATGCTCAATAGCCTTTGACTTTATCAGCCTCTTTATATTCCTCCAAGCTTTGTCTTGCACAACGGTCTCTCCAAATACCTTCATGACTGTTCTTTTAAGTACAGCAGTATATTCACAACTATGAACTCTTAAGCATAAATTTTAATTCCTGAAGTATACTGTGGACTTACAACATGGTTCAACTGGGTATCCTAACAAAGCCTCTTGGCAGCCATGCTGACAATGCTGAGACAGACTGGGAAAGGGAATGCTTTGCCTCTCCACACACAAATTACTTCATTCACAGTTCTCTCTCTGCCACCTTCCTAAACCTGTAAGTCATGACCACAGCATGAAGAACCTTTTCTAGTCATCTGCCTCCCCAAACCACCAAAACCCAAGCATTTCCAAATAACACTACATCAAAGCAGGATTTCAACTAACACCTACTTTACGTATCATCTAAAAAAAATTTTTTTAACTCATGATTTTGCTCCCCAGGCTACCTGGGAATGCCATCTTCTAATCACTTACATCACTTTTATAACTCCATACCTATTTTTAAAACTCCATAGTTAAGACCATGATGACAGCTAGAACAATTTAACAACAGAACCTCTTGTTCACTCCAGAACCTTTGCATTTGGGACCCAGTTACCCCTTAAACTCTTTGTACCACTTCGGTATGGAACATGACCCAAGTATCACATAACTTACCTTCTTTCAGAGTCATTCTTAAAAGATCACCACTATTAATTCACATATGGAAAGCAGTACACTGATCAAAACTAGTTATACAACAAACTAGAAATAAAGTGCTCTTTTCTATACTCTACCAATACCCCAAACCGAGGCTGGTGGAGGGAAGAGAACAAAGCTACATCATAAACAATGGCATTTTCAAGTGCAAAATTTTTTTAAATCCGAGTGGAGAATCTACCTTTTCCTATACTTATGACTAAGGAGGTCATAATGATCCTACATGATGACAATCAGTAATGACCAGATTACCACAGTTCACACTTGCAGAACAAATTACACTATTTTAAAAACATTTTTGGACAAAGTGTTTCTTTACACCACTACTGATTAAATTTGCTTGAGTTAATATACTTGCTTAAAAATAAGTCAATCCAAAAATGACAGAATGCTTTCACCTCAGAAATGCATGTTAAAAGTTAACTTCAGATAATTACTTGAAGCAACCTATGGCCAGGAACTTGTCATGGAATGGTTTTATAGCCCAAGCTAAAATCAGTTTCAGAGCAGAAACACATGTCAAACAAGTGTCTAATATTAAGCACAGATGTTAAGTTGTATCCATCAATTTAAATATTTAATTCAAAAAATGCTATGAAAAGCACAGCTTAGCTCATAAATCAGTTATTTGGATAGATAATGGAGTAACAGAAATACTCTATGCCTAATATCGCGAGATTCGGACTTCGTATTGCTTTCAGATCTCAACAGTTTGAATCTTAAACTGATGCAATTTTCCAACTGGTGTCAGCACTCTGCCTGTCAGAAACATGAATAGCAGTGCTACTATCTAGATATTTGCAAGACTATATTTCACACATTGTAAAAATAGTTCTCAAGGAGTTAAGGAGACATGAAAATCATGAAATTGCAGACTCACTCAAATTTAGTAACTGCCAACTTGACATCCATCCACCATTAATTGACATCTAATTTGAAAACAAGGACAGACTGATCCTATCATTAACTGCAAAAGAAAACTCAGACCTCCTTACTGAAAGTAAAATTAAGAAGCAGCATTATGAACACCATGCACTTTTTGGCCCCTCTAAATAAACATGTCAAACTGCAAGTTCTGATGTTTTATTCAAGTGTATACATCATTAGCTGGAAGATGCAGTTAAAAAATTAGTTTCCAGACTAGTATGAACTTTGTCCTAGAATATGCTGAATATCTTCCAGTTTCTAGTGGAGAAAAAGATCATAGAACCATAGAATTGTTCAGGTTGGAAAACTCCTCGAAGATCAGAGTCCAGTCATTCCCCCACCCAGCACTATCAAGTCCAACACTGACTCATGTCCCCAAGTGCCACATCCACACAGCTTTTAAATCCCTGCAGGGATGGGGACTCCACCACTGTCCTGGGCAGCTGTGCCAGGGCTCAACAGCCCTTTCAGTGAAGAAATTCCCAATATCCAACCTAAACTACCCCAGCACAACTTGAGGTCATTTCCTCCCACCCTGTCCGTTGTTACCTGGTAGCAGAGCCTGACCTCCACCTGGCTCCATCGTCCTGTCAGGGAGTTGTAGAGAGTGAGAAGGTCCCCCCGAGCCTTCTTTTCTCCAGGCTGAGCCCTCCCAGCTCCCTCAGCTGCTCCTCATCAGACTCATGCTCCAACCCTTCCCCAGCACTGTTGCCCTATTCTGGACATGCTCCAGCCCTTCAATGACTTTCCTGTCATGAGGGGCCTACAATTGAACCCAGGATTTGAAATGCCTCACTAGTGTCCAGCACATAGGGATGGTCACTGCCCTGGTCCTCATGGCCACACTATTGCTGGTACAGGCCAGGTGCCATTGCCCTACTTGGCCACCTGGGCTCATGTTCAGCTGCTGTTGACCAGCACCACCGGGTCCTTCTCCACCAGGCAGCTTTCCAGCCACTTTGTCCCAAGCCTCAATTGTTTCATGGTGTTGGTATGACCCAAATGTCTGACACCTTCCGAGCACAAACTTAAGTCAAGATTTCTAGAAAAAGAACGTTGTTTAACTTAATAGTAGACACTGCTAGTTCCAGAAAAGTCAGTCAGACGACTGAATTATATCAACCCAGCTGTAATACTGAGGGGATCTGTAGACATTGCAATGGAATAATTCTGCTCAGGATGGCCAGGTTCATGTGGGAAAACACTAGGCAAACATATAAACAACCATCACAGTTAACTGAATAGACAATGCAATACTTTTTCTCCACCTCAGCTTACTGTCAGACTGCTGTGTCAGCACTAAACAGCCTCCACTAACACTTTTGTTTAAAGAAAAAAACTGACTTGACTAGACAGATATTTTGCTAAATTAAAATTGTAATTTACATAGAGAAATTACATATTCAAGTAGTGTGTTGTTTGATAACTATTTTGAAGTTACTTTTGCATTTTCTTCAAAACATTGCTCTAGGAAAAACTCCTCTGTGTACAGGCTAAATTTATTGTTAACTTTAATAAGGACAGTCTTTTGTGGTAGGCAATGCATTTCATCAGGCACCTTTTACAGAAACAGTAACGGAGTTAATTCTTATTGGGAACTCTTAGCTATTAAGTTTTTCTGAAAATACAGTGAAAGATCTCAACTAGTATGTAACCTGAGGCACTTTTCCTTAATTAAGCTGATTAAAGCTGGCCTGAATGCTAGGTTCTGATACATACAGCATAGATTAAGTGGCTGTTACTTTTGGCTCACAGCATTATGTTCTGACTATACTACAGTGGTATCTATACAAAAAACAACTGGCACAAACAACAAGTTCTTTATTTAATCAAACTGCAAGAAGCACAGCACTGATGTTCCTACAAGTCCTTCTCTGCAGTGTCAAATACACCACAATAAAAGCTACTAAAATTACTAATCACTCCCTCTTCTGCTTTAAAAAAACCCTACATTTCCATGCAATACACAGCTTAGCATAAGCATTTATGTCTGTTACTACTTTGAAAATGGCATCTGACAGATGCTACTACCAGACTCTCTGATTTGTTTCAAGGAACAACCCGTATTCCCCAGCAAAGCCAGACTTACTCCATGCCCAAAACACTGGCTAGCCCCCTTGACAGCAACACCACCACTTGGCATTTAGATCAATTTATAACTTATCTCTAACTCCTGTGTCTTCAAGATGCCTGGGAACCCACAGACCCTCCACCCAACAAAGCCAGACTTTCTGTCTGTGCCCAGGCAGATGCTGACCTGAAGACAGCTACCTGTTCAGCACCACCTCAGCATCCTCAGAGGCAGCTGGGAAGACTAAATCACAGATCTCCCTCCCTGGATCCTCTCTGCCAGCCCCAAAATACATTATGTCTTTAATTAATACATTTCTACAAATATTTTGTTGAGACCTATCAGAGTGCAACAGATCTGTCTCACAGCCTGATGCAGGAGCTTGCACAGGCTAATGCTGAAGGCATGGACTGTGCAGGCCACTGGAGGGGTGCAGAAGCAATGGTACAACATGAAGGAACTTGAGAGCAAAAGAACTGCTATCTTGGCATGTAAGGACCAGGCCAGCAAAAAAGTACACAGGACCATGTCACTCTGCCTGTATTGCACACTGCTATGATCACCTCTGCCAGGCTAAAGGTCACCTGTGGAGAACACTCACCATGATGCAACTCAGGAGGGACTTCAGAACAGTCTAAGCAATGGTGGGTGATTGGGAGCTGTTTCCTAAAAGGAAACATGATCAAAATTGGTAGTGCAAACACTACCACTCCCTTCATTCCACGGTATATGTAAACAGTCACTGTAAAAAATGTAATTAAAATAATGTCTTGAAAGTACTTACTCTCTGGCAGATTTAATTTGATTAGCTAATATTGGGAGGACAGTAGACTTAAATACTTTCCAAACTGAGAAAAGATTTCAAGATCCTGCTGAGGAATATGCCTACTGAACCTGTGAGAAAGCTTGAGTCTGGTACTTGTTCCAAACCAGAGAAAAGCTATCAACTGAAAAGTGGTTCAGTATTTCAATTCAAACATTTCTGACTCCACAGATAACAAAACAATCCAGTTATCCAATAGAAAGTGTATCATACACTTCTCTTGGTTCCCACTATCTTCAACAGAAACAAGAGTAACCTTTTTTTTCCCCATAAATTTTAATAACTTTTACTATTAACCAGACAGAATTAAATACCATAGTGTATTGAGATGAGGGCAGAATTACCATTTCCCAAGGTAACTAGACACTTCAGAGCTTACTAACCAAAGATATGAGAGACATTTAAATACAATGAGGTGAAAAGGAATTATCTAGACCAGTTTTCTCTGCTTTATCTTAACCCCATTATCAGAAAGAAATTTTGTAGCTTTGTCATGCAACTCAAGTGTCAGCACTCCTCTGCCACATGTTCAAGATACACCTTCACAATACTTTTTCTCCCAGATTGGTTCATCTTCTGTCTGAAGAGCTACCTGTATTGTGAAACCATCATACATCTTCCCACTTTTAGCCCTTCAGTACCTGCTTGCCCTATGCCCATTAATAATGAAGATGGCTCTATTAGCCATCTTCAACTTCACAACAATATAGACAAAGGGCTGATCACCATGGAAGGAAGGAGTCAGAGCTAAGAACAAAACAAAACAAAAAGTATCAATATCTCCTTACCTTCTGTGCTTTATCCTTCTGAAATATAAAGACAGGTGGAGCAATGGCAGGTTTTTCTGTAAAAGAAAAGAGAAATCATTGGGGTTTTTTGAAATCCCATTCATACTGACTATGATGAAAATGTTATGGTCTGTGATGCTTTTGCCAACAATGAATCCCTAAGCCGGTTAAATCTCAGTTACACATATTTTTTCTACTAGTTCCTGGTAACACATGTTTACAAGGACTTGATCTTCAGAAGTTAAAAGGGATGTTTTAAGGAGAACAACACAACTAATATCTGAAAGCTATTTGTGTTTCCCCTCAAGATCACTTTCAAGCTAGTAGTTGTACTGTACTTTGGTACATCGGAACGAAAAGACCCTTTGCTGCAGCAGTTCACCAGCTGAACAGATGCTTTCCTTCCCCATCGTCATGCATTAATGAAAAGGGAGTTCGTTGCACACCCCCACATATCCCTTTCTTAAAGGTTACCCAACAATGACATTTGATTACACTTCTATTTTATTACCACTGAAAACTTTAGAAAAGTCCTAAATCAATATCTGCAGGTCTAAAACTCAAACCAGGTATTTCAAGTATAGCTCTGAATCAAATATTAGCAGGACACTATTTTCTAAATAAGCACATCAGCATTTAGTCTACAGAATTAATGTCTAGAAGGAGTGTATATTTCTGTGGTCCTTCGAGATTTCACAACTACCTCAGTGTCCTGAATAACAAAAGTATACACACACAGGAGTGTGTGTAATAAAGCAGAGGTGAGAATTCCTGAGAGTTCAACAAACTGATGCACGTTGTGTGTAAGTTATACTTGAAGAGAAGCTGCATGCACACTATGCAGTCAGCAGCCCTCCTGTATGTTTGTAGGGCTGAAGATGAGTACAATATTTCAGTCTGTCTTTCAGTCTGGAAAACAGGATTTAGGGAGATATAGATTTGCAAAGAAATTAGCCAAAAAGTTCCACCTTTGCAATTACCCAGTCTAGACATTTAAGAAAATTTAGAAGTTTGAAGTTTTCAGAACTTGAAAGGCTACCATAAAAAAAAATATATAAAGCCATCAAGAAGAATTACCTTGCACCTATAAAAAGAATAGTATCACAAAATCCTCCATAAATCAGTTGTAGCATCAGTAAAGTACTTGGATCACTATATAAGAAAAAAGGGGTGAAACTGTCCATTTGGGAACTGCTGGTGTTAGATCAGTTTGGCTGAAAAAGTAAAACATTAGTTGACACACACAAAATTATGAGAATTATTACAAGAACTGTGCATTTAATTGTGAGAGTGGAAAAGCCTCTTTCTACTTTTCTGTGGCTCTAACTCAAAGAAATAACCCAGCAAAACCAAAAAAACACTTGCAAGACTGATCTTGCAAGACTGGCATAACTTGTTCTACGAAAGATAAAATTAATCAAGAAATTAAGTTACTTACGACATCATTTTGCCTGCTCTTTTTTTCCCTTTAAGTTCCTCTATCCATCAAATACTGCTGAATCTTAAATGCTTATTAGTAAGAGCAATGCAGACAATCCATTTCAAAAGTGAAAACAATACAGACCCTTAAACGCGATACCTTTCCCAAAAACCAGAGCGTGTTGAAATAAGCCAGGAATCCCTTTTCATTCCCTTGGCCTCAGCAGAACCTGCCTGTGGGAGGCTTCACTGAGGCAATGGCCAAGCTTTTAACCCTTGACTTCAAAGTGAGAGCTATTTCTTAATACCATGTGGTATACTTTAGTGCTCATTAGTGCTACTGTTACAGCAGCAACTAGCATGCCTTCTGCCAAACCAGTCAATATGGAGATCGACCAGAATGTGGGACTTGATTGTGTCATGCACACCTTACAAGAGACTCCTGGACCACATTCCACAAACACCAAGGAGAACCGAACAAAAAAACTACTTCTCTGTCTAGTGCATAAAAAAGGATTTAAATACTAAAAGAGAAGAAAATAAATAAAGAAAAACAGATCCAACAACAATGCAGAGTGCAGAGGAAGCATGGGACAGGTGGCAAAAGATGAAATGGGTAGCCAGAGAAATTGATGCAAAGTAACACAACAAAATAGGAGATGAAGTCCAGTGACTGAAAACTAAGTACTCAGGAAAAAAAGAAGACAGATGCTGCGAATATCCCAGAAAGCTCCCAGGAAGAAAAGAATTAGATGAAAGAACAAAGAACAAAAGAGAGTGGAAAAACTCCAACTATTTGAGGTTGTGTCCAGCTATGACAAATGAGAATGGCAAAAGGATCTAATAAAGCAAATTATGGCCAGGCCTATAAGTCAACCTGAATAAGGGAACACTTGTGCCACATTTGATAGTCTTTGTCCACCGAAGGAACACAGTCCTCCAGTATTCAAGGTCCAAGAATCTCACTACTACTCTTGTTGACTGTGAGACCAACTGACAGGGTCAGGAACGATGATGAAACAGCAGGCACTCACAGCTACCAACTGCATCAGTGCTTACTCAGGAACAGACACAGGGGAATGCTTCTTCATTGTGTCCTTTCTGAAGTCTACAACAAGACCACAATGCTGGAAACATTTCCCTAATTCTAGCCCAAGGCAAGAAGGCATCACTAGATTGCCTAATCTGACCACCTTCATTAAATACTACATATTTTTCTAAGCCTTCTTTAAATTTTGGGTAAACATTTTCATTGAAGGCATCAAAACCAAAGTATTACTGCCCTCAATCATCATTTCTGCACTTGACAAAAAATTCTAGTGTCAAATTTCCCATTCCAATGTCCAGCTCCAGCTTTCGGTTCCTATTTCGAGTTATATTTTTAAATGCATTTATGTAGAGCTCTCTAGCACTTAATGTTTTTTGTACAAAAGCCCTTACACAGACCATGTTTCCTTATCAACTGAAGAACCTCCATACCAGGTTTTATTTTTGCAGACCAAAAATGCAGATGTTAGGTAGTCCTTCAGTTTTTCCAGTCTAGTGCTGGTCCAGAGGAAGCATTCCACTGTTATTTGTACTAGCCAACCTCCGGGCCAGATGGTCATGTTCTCATTTAATGAGCATGCTTTTGTTCCACCAGGGTGTCTGAAGGATAACGTATGGTAAAATGGATCTGCCAGGTACACAAAACTGTCAGTAACTTAAAAAGAAAATAAAGCATGATGTATGAAGAAAAAAGCCTCAACCTTCAAACTTCAGGTAGAATGCATATAAGAAAACATGAGATCTCCTCCACCAAGAGATGAGCAGTCAGAGCACATAGTTCTTAAAAGATGAAGAATAGACTTGTTTTTTTCTTCAGAGAAGCAAACAGAAACATGGCAAAACAAAGATCTGGAGAAAAAAACTGTCAATTTTCTAACCAGGTTAGTCTTGATAAAGGTGTTCAGATAAAGCCCAAGCATGTAAGAAGGAAGGCAAAACTTCAATAATTAGCAGAGACAGTAGCTCTCCAATCTCAAGATCTGGAACTCGTACAAACCTGAACGGTTTTAGGCTGTCAAATGAAATTGAATCCACAACTGAAAACCAAGTGAATCCACAGAACTCCTTCCTGCAATTTATTCACGTTACAGATATTTCAACCTGCATGAATAACTACAAAAACCTCAAGAGCTGGCTTTCACAGGCTAAATTTCTTTAGCATGTTTTACCATCAAGTCATTAACTATTAATAAATGCCCTATGTGCTGTCAGAAAAACATGTACTATTAAACTTGCTGAGCTTCCTTCACAAGCTGTGGAAATCAAAATGCAGAAATAGAAAATACTACCTCAACAGCTCATGCAGAGATATCACATCTTCAAGTCATATATACTATTTAATAAGATATTTTTAACCTAGATATGTGACCACTAGTAGCTGTAGCAAACTCTCCCATATCAACCACATTTCCCACAGCTAGACAAAACATCCATTCACACGAACACAGCCACGGCAGTTGGTGCACCTCTAGCAGCCACAAGGTGTCAGATCTTTATTGCAGCATGAAATGACTCATTATTGAAAAAATCCAAGGGGTCAAGGGCAACAAGAAAAGCTGTAGGTACATTGGTGATAAGAGAAAGGCTGGGGAAAATGTGGGCCTTCTCCAGCAGGAAATAGGAGACCTGGTTACCATGGATATGGAGAAGGCTGAAGTACTCAATGATGTTTTTGACTCTGTCTTCACCAAGAAGCGATCCAAACACTCCACCCAAGTTATAAAAGGTGAAAGCAGCAGGGACTGGGAGAATGAAGGACCACCTGCTATAGGAAAACAGGCTTGAGACCATCTAAGGAAGCTGAAGGTGCACAAGTCCATGGGAACTGATGAAATGCATCCATAAGTCCTAAGGGAACTGTCAGAGGAAGGGGCTAAACCACTCTCCACTCACTGAGAAGTCATGGCCATCTGAGGAAGTTCCAGTGACTGGAAAAGGGGAAACATAACTCCCATTTACAAAAAGGGATAAAAGGCAGACTTGGGGCACTACAGGCTGGCCAGCCTAATCTCTGCGCCTGGCAAGATCGTGGAGCAGACCCTCCTAGAAACTGTGCTAAGGCACATGGAAAATAAGCTGGTGACTGGTGAGAGCCAATATGGCTTCACTTACAGTAAACCATGCCTGACAAATTTGGTGGGGTTCTATGATTGTGTTACAGTGTTGGTGGACCAGAGAAGAGCGACACCTGGACTTGTGCAAAACATCTGACACTGTCCCACAGGAGATCCTTGTCTCTAAATTGGACAGATGGACAACTCCCTGGATAAGGAACTGGCTGGTGGCTGCACTCAGTTGCAGTCCATAGCTCATTGTAGAGGCTGCTGGAAGTTTCTGCCATGCCTGACAGGACCAATCCTGTCAGGCTCTGGGGACTGATGTGCTGCTGAGCCAATTAGAGAAATTAGTAATGCCTCTGTGAGAACATATTTAAGAGGGGGTTTGAAACTAAGGGAGACAGAGGAAAAAGGGCAGCCGCCCCCCTGACTCAGGGGATGCTGTGCCACCAGCATTCTCGGTGCAGCGAAGTGCCACGACCATCTCCCAGCGCTGCAGCCACTGGCATCCCCAGCATTCCGCAGGAGAGAAATAGCAGCACGTGGAGCCACCAGGCTGTGGGTGCATAGCCATGCGCGGCAGCTGAAACCACGTGCAGCGGCCGGGGCCATCTCAGTCCGGCCCGCAGCGAACTCCGTTTTATCTAGCAGTTTTTGACTAGCCGTGCTGTGGGACGAAGAGCAGAGCTAGCGGTGGCAGCTTCTCTTTCTCAGCGCCTCGCATGACAAAAAGAGTTGAATCGTGCCAGCACTATGGCGGCAACCACCACTGCCCTCTCGACTGACAGCAAGGCCACCTGGCTGGCAGCAGAGACATGGCGAGCAGCTCCCTAGTACAGAACTCAAACGAGATTGACTTCTCAGCACTGCAAAGTCCCGCAGAAGTCTTTGAACTGGTAAAACTTCTCAACAGCGGTGTTTGCCAGCAACAGGTTTTTTTCTTTGTTTTCCTTTTAATGGGAGAAGAGAAAGAAGCGAGAGCATGTGACAAAGACAACATGCTGGACACCAGGGTCGGTAAAGTGGGAGGGGAAGGGGAAAGGGGGTGCTCTAAGCATTGGAACCGAGGTCCTTCTGTGGGCCACGGTAAGGACTGTGGTAAGGCAGGCTGTCCCCCTGCAGCCCATGGAGTCCACGAGAAGTGTAAAAGCCCACTCGCAGCCCATGAAAGAGATGTGCATGCTGGGGTGAGTGGATGCCAGAAGGACCTATAAAAAACTGCACTCCATGGACATGTTACTCATGTGCACCAGTGTTGGGAAAACTGCTGCTCATGAGATTGGAGTCAGGTGGGGGGAGGCAAGTTTGTGGAGAACTGTCCCTCTGAGAGGGATCCCAGGGTATAACAGAAAGAATCTCCTCCATGCTTTGTATCCCTGCCTATTCTGTGAGAAAGACATAAAGGTTGGGGAGAAGAGTGTTTTAAAGACTTATTTTTTGTCATTATCCTTTTCTGATTCTGTTAATAATAAATTTACCTTTTAGTTTTAAACTGAGTCTTATTTTTACCTTAAAATATTTCTCCCACAATTCTTACTCTCAACTCATGAGTCCTTAAATTATTTTTGTGAGTTATTGAAAACCACAACAAACTGACATGGGGAAAAAAAATACTTCTGCAAATGTTACAAGTCAGAAAAGAAAAAAGTAGCTTATTTTCATATGAGAGCAAAAAGAAAGCCATGAGGCAGGCCAACTACTTTGTAATGTAGATAAAATATTTATAAAGAATTCAAAAAAGTGTTAACCAAAAGTATTAAAGCATTTAGATAGCTCTGTCTTGTTAATTAAAAAGATCTTTATGGTGTCTGAGTGTGAATCATTAAGACATGTCACTCAGCCTAACTTTGTACCCACTAATCCATCTGAAGTCACCACCGGAAAAAAAAAAAAAAAATCTTGTTTCTAGAGTCTGCAAACAGTCAGTGGCGAATGCCACATTTACCCTCAAAGTAACAGCAGATCTTCCTCTGTCCAAAAGCTACCATGAGACAAGTAGAATAAACAAGCAGAGCAACCTGCCCCCCTCTCTCCCCGCCTGCCCTGAAATAGGCCAGAAGCAATGTCAGCATCCTACAGGTCTGGCAAAGAAATGATACTGATTAGTCTGAAAGAACTACTTTCGTCTGCTCACCTTCTGTGCATTTCATAAAATCATAAAATAGGCTGAGTTGGAAGGGACCCATCAGGAACACTGAGTCCAACTCCTGGCCCTGCACAGGACACCCCAAAAAGGCCACCATGTGACAGAGCATTGTCCAAACACTTCTTGAACTCAGGCTTGGTGCTGTGACCACTGCCCTGAAAAGCCTTATGTGCTCAATCTCCCTCTGGGTGGAAAACCTTTTCCTGGTATCCAACCTAAACCTCCCTTGAGTCAAATTCATGCTGTTTCCTCAAGCTCTGTCACTGGTCACAAGAGTTGAGAGACTGGTACCTGCCCCTCAGCTTCCCCTCATGAGGAAGTTGAAGACTGCATTGAGGTCTCCCCTCAGTCTCCCCTTCTCCAGGCTGAACAAACCAAGTGCCCTCAGCAGCTCCTCATACAGCTTGCCCTCTACACCCTTCCCCATCCCTGGGGCCCTCCTTTGGACACTCTAAGAGCTTAATGTCTTTGTCATACTGTGGTGCCCAAAACTGCCCCCAGAACTTAAGGTGAGGCTGCCCCAGTGCAGAGCAGAGACACAGTCCCCTCCCTCACCCAGCTGGCCTGATGCCCCCCAGGACACGGTTGGCCCTCCTGGCTCCAGGGCACCGCTGACTCAGATCCAACTTGCCATCGGCCAGGACCTCCAGGTCCCTTCCTGCAGCACTGCTCTCTAGCCTCTAATTAATTTAAGGCAGTTACATACAGTAAGCCTGTTATGATTGTGAACTGTATGCTCAGCAATTTCATAAAGCCAAGTAAGTTGTAGACACCTCCTGAAAGGGAAATGTGAACACATCCATCAAATTTTAGCCCTGAGAAAAATTTATACCACGTTTTAGCCATTGAAAAGATAAAGTAATTCATTCCCCACACAAGGGGATCCTGTTGTCTTAAAAGTGTAGTTTCAGCGGTAAGTTATAGACAAGTAAATTACTAGTTGTGTATTAGCTGCAAGTTAATGAGAAAAGCATTCAGGGTCCCATGAATATATAGGACTGACAAGAAGCTGCTAGTTCTCTTTGGTATTCTAGCTAGATCGTCTTAAAACTGACACTTTACAAGTGACAGTGAAGTACCAAAGATTTCAAAGAAAGTTTCCAAGAACATTTAGTAGGTACTTTATACATTAGCACCAATGACAATTGTGCCTACCATTCTAAAATCCTGGTTTTCAAGAGTCACCCTCACAATGACAGTACCCAAAACCTTTAACATAATGCAACTAAATCTTTGCAGCAAAGTTGATCAAACTTCACACAGCTAGGGAGAAGCTACTCTCTGCTCTTCTTCATTAGCTCCATACTTATCAGCTCATCTCTCACCATGACAGGCAATGTCAACACCAGGATCTGTTCCTAGGATACTTCACAATACAAACTTCTTTGGAAAGTGACACTAGGACTACATCATCGTTCAGCCCCCTTCTGTGCAGTAGGAGGACCCCCTTAAACCAACAACCTTCTTCTGTCATGATACAGTTGGCCATCACTCCAATATAAAAAGGTAGGGGAGCAGTTTCACCTAGTCACTAGAAACAAAGGAAAGACAAGTGAATGAAAAAGATTTAAGAAACAATAAGAATTTTTAAAATGAAGTAATTATTAGAGGAAGTGCTTGTAGCTTTGAAGAAATGCATCACAGAAAGATCATCCATTAAAATAGTTCGAAGTTGCAAAAAACATTGGTAGAAGGGTTACTTGGAGGTAGTACTGACAGCTCAGTGGTGATTTAAGACCTTCAATAGTCTAAAAGAGACATCAGAACCTAGAAGGTAAAGATAATATACTGTTGGAAACAAAAACACCAATCAATTAATTGAAAGACAGGCGTCACGGTAAAAGTTACAGGTTAAACGAGCTGTGCATTATTAAGATAAGAGGACACAGGTAGCATGAAATTCAGCAATTTTCAAGGCCAGAGAAAGGTTTGTTGCAGTAATCAAACAGGTAAGAATCTTGAGTTTCACCTGCATGAACAGACAATAAAAGCTACTGTTTAAACACACCATACAAAAACAGTCTGCCAGAATGACTGAAACCTCATTCTAGGTACTTGTGTCTACTATGCATCAAAGAAGAATTAGCTTCACACCTCACAACAAAGTATGATTTAGACAGCATGTTGTACAGATCAATCAAGATTAAGGAACATTAAGAACTTTGCCGTAATCACACTTTTTTCTGAACATGAACATTGAGCTATGAAATACTATAAATAATAGAAGACCAATGTGAAGCAGAAGGTCAAAGAATTATCTGTATCAAAACAGTTACTTCAAATATTCAAATGAAAATACCCGGGCACATGGAAGTAAAGCATTCACATAAACAACGGAAAAATAAAACTAATTCCTGTGTTTAAGAATAAGGAGAAAACAGTCACCTAAGAAGATCCTTGCCATGACAAAGACTGCAAACAAGGCAAGCAGAAAGACTACAGAATTCTCCGAGTTTCAGCAGAAAGAGACAAGTTCCAGAAAGTGCATGTATTTCCACTGTTATACAAAGAACATACACCTCAAAAATTGACTGTTGCTAGTTTTCTTCCCTCCAGTTCAATTATATTAGAAAAGCAGGAGACAATAGTTCCAAAGCAAGCTGATCTTGCTTCATCTGAGGAAAGATTGTATCGCATTCTTATTGCAAGAAAGAACAGCAACAGATGAAGGTGACAACTCTGGAAAGATATGCAAATAAAAACTAAAGATGTTTGCAGGTGACGTAAGTCTCTGGAGGCAGGAATGGGTTGTAAGGATGGGATCACACTCCCCCTACCATCCCAGACAGTCTATAAGACCCTGCAGAAAAAGAGAAGTAGAGATAGAAACACATGACAAGTTGTCATCAAAAGATGTAATAAACATTGGCAAACTGTTGAGCTTAATGTTCCTCAGCAGAACAGGGAGGTAAAGTGAGGGGCTTGCATGACTTAAAAAGCTATTGCCAAGCTTCTGGTTCTAAAAGAACAAAAGAACCCATTAAAAATTATTATAAGGTCATTATAATAGCAGTATATAAAGTAAATACTGACATTAAGTTTCTCACAAATAGTCATTACAGACTTGGCTACTACCATTCTTGAGACCACTTATCATGCCTCCTTGGGCACTGACAACTCATTTTGAGTCTGGAAGCCAACAGCCCAAGACATGCCACATCACAGTATTTCTTACCTTAAGTGTAATTGTATTATTAGCTGCTTTTAGGCTTCATCTTCAAAGGCTGCACCTACAACATTTATTTGCTTCCTGCTGTTTAATGCTAATATCAGAACAGTGATTGCCACTGACACAGAGTTCAAAAGTAAGAAACAGTCTTGAAAGAAAGGACCTCACACACACTTTTGTTCACCTCCCTCTGGGCATTTCTTTCCCCCTTCCATTAGCTGAGAAGAATGATGAGAAACAACAGAGACAGCAGGGCAAACTGGCTTCTGCCAAAACACTGAGAGACATTTGTCATTCCCAAAGGCAAAATATAGATACCCACTGCCACTTAAAACACCACTGTACACACCTTAGGGCAGAATACCCAAATAGTGCAGTATTGCAGCCCAGGTTCTCCTAATGCTCTTCAGAAAAAAAATGAAGCCACTTTACTAGTGGACCTCTGATGTTTTCACCTCAAAAAAATACAATGCATCTACTATGATACCCCACCTTGTTTTACATAACCCTTCTGTTAATCCTTTAACTAAAGAAAGGATTAACATGAGTGTAAGCAAAGGAAAGATTTATAGTGGTGCGAAAGTTGTGGACAATAACTTCAAAAAGCAACTGGACAAGGCGGGGTACAAAGCGGTTCAGAGCCGGGGCCGAGACGCAGCGCTCGTTGCCACGCTCCATGGCCCGTACCCAGCGCGGGGCCGCTGTTCGCGTCCAGGGAGCACCGACCTACCGCGGCCGCCGGCCCCGGGAGTCGCCACATCGCGAGCCAGGAGTCACCGACCCGCGGGAGGCACCTGAGGGGGCAGTCCCGTCCGCCCCCCCGTCGCAGACAACGCGGTGGCCCGGCCAAGGCGGTCCCTTTGTCCGGCCGCTCGCCCCACGGGGGCCGGGACGGCCGCGGGGACGTGGCGCTCCCGGACGCGCCCCTGAATGCGGATCGCAGGGCCGGGCTAGGGCCGGGCCGGGCCGGGCCCGCGGCGGCGCGGAGCCAGTGTGGGCCAGGGTAGCGATGCCTGCAGCGCCCACCTACCTTCGTTCGCCAAGTCCGCCATTTTACTTCCTCAGCCGCGCCCACAATGCATCGCGCGGCCGGATGGCGCCGCTCGCCGCGGGCCCCGCACGCCCCGACTCACGGCCGCGCCGCGCGTGCGCGGCGGGGGGGCCGGCCCGGGTAGACTCACGGGCTGAGCGTGCGCGAGCGGTGCCCGCAGCAGCGGCGGCCCCGCGGCAGGCTCGTTACGGCGCTCCCGTTGGCCCGATAGCTCCCTGCGGCGCGCGCACCGTCTGTACCGTGGCGGTCGTGGCTGTCGGAGCGGGGCCAGCTGCCCGCGGGTCTCCGTCCCGTGCGCGGCCTTGCCCTCCACATCTCCTCCCGTGGCTGCGGTGCCCAGGCGCGCAGGCCCATGACTTCCTCCTCGTGCCTCCTGCGCTCACAGTGCCACTGCCCGGGCTGGTCACGGGGTGGCAATCCCCGTGCAGCGCCTGCTCTGGGATGTGACTCCTCTGGGATGCTGCCAGCCTTAGCATTGACTGATCGAATATCCTGAGTGGAATCATCGAGTCCAGCTCCTGGTCCTGCACAGACACTCCAACGATCCCAGCCTGGTCCTGAGAGTATTGTCCAAACGCTCCTTGAGCTCTGGAAGCCTTGGGGCTGTGACCACTGTGCTGGGGAGCATGTTCAGTGCCTGACCACTCTCTGTGAGAACCTTTGTGAAATATCCAACCTAAACCTCCCATGACTCAGCTTCATGCCATTCGCTTGGGTCGTGGGTTATACCTTTCTGAGCCCCTTCTCCAGACTAAAGACTCAAACTCTCAGTTTTTGGGAGGATGCTGCTCCATTCCACACATCAGTGTTTGCTGTTCTGTGTTGACATCTAGCTCTACAGAAGTCCACAGTGTCAGTCCAAAGAGTACAGTATGTAACCACGCTAGTGTTCTTGTTGTCTTGATGGTGCCCCATATTTTGTTGGCTGCTTTGTTCAGTGCACCAGAGCTCCCCTGACTGCATGGTCTCAGTCTCTATGCATTAGTCAACAGCAGCTGGCACAGGGGGTAGAAACTGAGCAATCCATGATTCTCATCTTGCCCCTAATGATTGCTTCAAGGCTTATTTAACAACACCATGCACGGTGCCCATCATTTGACTACATTCCTCACAAGCTATCACACTAGCATAAGGCAGAATCCAACGGCCAATTTCCTGATTCCTTTTGCAAGTACCATGTGTGAAACCATCTGGTTTGCCTGCTAGGAGAATTTTCCATCAGTAATATAACAGCAGAATTGACAAAACTTAGTAAGAATAAATGAATGGCACTAATTTGGAAAAAACAATCATCACAGAATGAGTAGGGTTCCAAGGAACCTTAAAGCCCATCTCATTTGACCCCTTGCCATAGACAAGGACACCTTCTTCTAGACCAGGTTGCTCCAAGCCCCATTCAACCTGGTCTTGAACACCTAGGGATGGAGCAGCCACATTTTCTCTGGGCAGCCTCTGCCAGGGCTTCACCATTCTCACATGCAAGAATTTCTTCCCAATATTCCACCTAACCCTGTCCTCTGGCACTGGGAAGCCATTCTCCCTTGTCCTGTCATTCCAGACTCCTGTCCAAAGGCCCTCTCCAGCTCTTTTGGAGCCCCTTCAGGCACTGGAAGTGGCTCTAAGATCTCCCCAGAGCCTTCTCTTCTCCAGGTTAAACACCCCCAGCTCTCCCAGCCTGTCCCCAGAGCCTCCAGAGGGGCTCCAGCTCTTGGAGTGTCTCTGTGGCCTCCTCTGGAATTGTTTCAGCAGCTCCAGTTGTTCCCCAGAGCTGGAGGCAGCTCTGCAGGTGGGGTCTCACCTGAGTGGGGCAGAGGGGCAGAATCCCCCCGTCCCCTGCTGCCCACGCTGGGGGATCAGCCCCAGCACAGGGGGGGTTTCTGTGTGCCCGTGCTTGTGGCCGGGGCATGCTGAGCTTCTTATCCACCTGCACCCACAAGTCCTTCTCCCCAGGCCTTTTCTCAATCCATTCTCCCCTCAGCCTGTGTTTGTGTTTGGCGTTGCCCTTACCCATGTGCAGGAGTTGCACTTGGCCTTGGAGACATTCATAAGTCCCACCTCTCCAGCCTGTCCAGGTCCTTCTGGATGGCATTCCTTCCCTCCAGCATGTTGACCACACTACACAAGGATAGCTACCTTTAAGTACAGCATACCTATCTTTAAATAAATGTCGATCTTCAGTGTATGGTGGAATACTTCTGTAGATCAAACAATACTATTTGGAGTTTTATGATTGCTAATGCAAGCTGCATTATCAGTTGAATTAGCAAGACAGTGGGCACAAGAAATCCAGGTGATTTTTAAAGCATGTTAGGGTCAAATTCTTACCACATTTTCTAGACAGGCTATCTAGTTCAGCTGGACACTGAACTGTATCTGGTACTCATGAACAAGCGAGAAATGTTTGGAGACATGATAATGGTCATGTTGGGTGTAGCAACCATGAAATTGTGGCATTCAAGGTTCTGAGGGGAGTGACTAAGACAAATTACAGACTGCAGCCCCTTCAAGAGAATGACTTTGGGTTATTCCAGTGACGTGAGATTCTGTGATACTTAGCTCTGAAGGACAAAGGAGCTCAAAAGAGCTGGCAGCTTGTTAAGGACTTCCTCCAAGCACAAGAACAGTCTGTCCCAGCAATCAGAGGAATAAGTAAAATGCTGGGAGACAAACTTGGTAAACATAGAACTTGTGAATGAACACAAAAAAAAGTATACACGAGATGGAAGCAAGGATACACTACTGAAGTGGAATATGGGAATATATTTTCAGCGTGCAGAGATGGTACCAGGAAAGCCAAAGGTCAACTAGAGTTGAAAGTGCTGAGGGACATCAAATGCTTTCAAGGTCTTACTCTCCACCAAGGAAGTCTCTGAGCTTTGAGACAGGATTGAGAGACAGGATCAAGTAAAAAATCTCTTGAGAACTCTCAGCCCACATGAGTCCTTAGGATCCAGTGGGCTGTGTGGGAGGTGGCTGAAAGCTGGCTGATGTTACTGAACAGACACATTCCATCAGCTTTAAAGGGTCCTGGAGATCAATTAAGACCACGTCTGCATTCCAGGGGGCACTTTAAGCAGCAGGAGGCTCTGTTTAACCTCTCACTCTCCGGCTACCAATGCAGAAGAAAAATACCATTAAGAGTGTTGCTTTTCACCTGAAAGGGTGTTCTGTCGTGCTTCCCTGGCTTAAATAAACTTGCCACTTGTCAAGCTACACGGTCCTGAACAAGTCATCCCCATTTTCCCTGAGGGTAGAGCTCCAGCCATGGTATCCACAGATACCTGGGGCTGCAGCATTTTTTATTTGATCCCATCTGACTTAAAGCTGATTTTAGCATATCCTCTGATCATCACCTGATACTTTGTATATGTTTGTCAGGTTTTTTCATTTTGTGCATGTCCACTGGAAGCTTACAGGGTTGGACAATAGTGCTGGCAGCTGCATTATGTCCACTTGGCAGCCTGAGTCTGTGTGTGGTTCTAGACCTTGTCTGTGTCTTTTCCCTGGAGGACACTTGGTGCAGATGGTTTGCAGAGAATTTAGCCAAAAGAATTAGCTTGTTTCTATTCACACAAGAACTGTAATTTTCAGGAATATACAACATGGCTGACTTAATTCCAGTCTTTATGGGATTTAGTTCCTTTCCCAAAGCAGATGTGTCCTACAAACCTAGCCAAACACTAGTATTGAAAAGTGAGAGTGAGAGTAATTACCTATTATGAATCTAAAAAATAATAATTACACTTTTAAGTACTTATTCTGATACAGATATCCATTACAGAAAATTTCACTTCAGAGCATTAAAACTTATAAGAAACTGTGAATGTGCTTTTATCATGAAAATGTTGGGCAACTTTAATTATAGGAATTACTGTCCTGTGCTTCTCTAATGAATGTGTGGTACCAGCATAGTGAGTGATGTGACCTATTTAAGGGGAGTGCTTTAAAAAGAATGTACCTCAGAAGGTTACACTCACTAGACCTTAAGAACCAGTGTGTTCTCTATTCATGTTCTAATTAGAGCCCATACTTCTCAGAATCATTAACATAAGAGAGGAAAATTAATGGTTTTATCCTAACAGTGTTGTGAGGTTTCTGATTGTGCTTTAATTTACCTCGAAGTAAATCTGTAGTAATACCAGGATAAATGTGATTCTAGCAATCTATTATTTCAATAAAAACTAAACTCCACCCACACCAACTTTACAGTTCTTGTGACTTTTAAAAATTAATTACAAGAGTTATCTGTACCATATGAGCTTGTCAACTTGCTGATATAACTAGAATCTATTTTGGGTGCGTGCCATTAAGATACTATAAATGCCATACTTTCTGATTAGTACTATTGTTAGGTCAGTATTTCTAAAGGGACATGGCCTAAAAGTCACTATGACTTTGACAAATTAAATATTTTTCCATAGCTGATCTCTCTCTCTCTCAAAAAAAATGAAACAAAACAAAACAAAACCCCAAAAAAACCCAAACAAACCACAAAAACCCAAACCAAACCAAGCCGAAAAAAAAACCCAACCAAACAGCCCCCCCAAAAAAACCAACCAAACAAAAAAACCCCAAAATAACCCCCCAGAAACGCCCCCTACTAAAGCAAAAAAACACCACCTCACAAAGAAAACCCCAGCCAAAACCAACTCACCCTGTTTGAAGACTTTCTACTTCTGAGACTGTTATTTGGATAGATTCGGACTCTGGAGCATTCACAGTTGTTCTGTAGCATGACAGTCATATTTTGATCCATAGTCATAAGCATTCATCAGCAAGAAAAGAAACAGAGGCTCTAGAGTGAAGGCAGCACCACAGATAATCACCATCTCATTTCTAGCTCTATCGCTCTACCAGTGTCCTGGACAAGAAGGCAGTCACTAGACACACCATGTAGGTCAGTCAATATTTTGTTTTGTCTGCTTCTGGTGGCAGACCTGGATCAAGCAGAAAGTTGTACCTGAGGCCTCCAGAGGTCCATTCTGCCCACACCTCTATGATTTTCAGTAGTACAGTAATTATTATTAATTGGGAAATATATCCAGGACTCTGTGTAAGTTAGGTTCTGCTGGAGATGATTCAGTTGAAACATATTTTTTTAACTTCTTTCTGAACTTATCAAGTTATTTCTCAGATAACTCATTCCTTATGGCATGGGAGAGCTGGCAAGGACAGGCAACCTTAAAAGGAATAGGGCTTCCTTTTTCAACAGCAGCATGGGTTTATGTCACACTCAACTGACTGATTTCCCATGCCTTCCCAGCTGCCAGACCATTTCTGTGGGTCCTATAGATCCACTTCCAAATATTTTGTTAAAGTCCTGATCCCTCTTGTGGCAGCTCCCACCTCCTGTAACATCATGACCCTGAGCCAGAAACTGCTATATTAATGACACTGGGTGACTGAGCAGTGGCCAAGCCACATATTTTCAAACACTTGTTTGCTGGAAATTACAACAATACAGAAAATACATGTGGTAACCCGATTTTAGGCAACATGCAATGTGAAGGCAGTGGTTCATCACTAGAATCTAATAGTTGCATTTGACCCTAACCATAAAGTAACAGAAGGTGTTGGGGCGGGGCTGGCCACGCATCCCGTGTCTGAGGTTCTTTAACAACATGACAGTGATGCTGGTTACCACCATTAATGTTTTCAGAGGTTCTAACTCAGCCAGGGATTTCTTATGAAGGATTTGTTTCCCCCTTTGTGAGGACTGAATCATAAACTTTTCCCTGAGGAAAGAGAGCCATCAATCTTTCTTCAATTCTAAAGAAAGAGGTCATCTCATGACAGTTTTGAGGAACCAACCAGCTACACAGCCCACACCTTATCTTTTCTCTGGAGTCTGGTGTAGTTTCAGAAGGTTTTCAGATCGTTATTAAATTCCGTTCCTTCTAGGATCCTCATCTGCTAGGATTTACAATTATTTCAGTGAGAAAATCTTCAGGGTGAAATACTTGCTAAAATGGAATGATCAATATGTCCTATCAGTGAATTGATTCATGAGTGAAGCTACTCACATGCTCAACACACTCCAGAACTGAATCTGGCTTTATAAAAATAAGGGGCTATTTGGGGGCTTACTCAGCATTTCCAGGAATTGTACGCTATTTCAATCGCAGAGCCTATAACAGCATGGGCCAAGGCACCACTAACATGAAGTGGAAGGATTTTTCTGTTAAATGCTTTACATGTAACCAACAGCCCAGCTGAGTGAAACTCCAAAATTTCAATGATGTCTCATTGGCACACAATTCTGCACATCCAGGCATCACTTTAGGGCTGCTCAAAGGAGCAGCCTGGTGTTCTTGGGCCATGGCATAGTCCTCCTCCCTGGCTGTGGCGGGATCTTCAGCACGCACTAGATGATGGTCTGGGATAACAAGAAGGAGGCTTATGAGGCCCTGAGAGCAAAGGAACAGGGATTATTTGCCATGAAGGACCGAAGGGATTTGTCAAAACCAAGATCTGGGGGCAAAGGGCTAAAAACACTGTGGGAGGGTCATTAAAGCTGCCTTCCTGATGTTTTCTCTCAGAGGAAGCAAGCTGGGGTGTTACAAGTTGTGGATGGTTCTAGCAAAGCGCATCTGTGCAAGGGCAACCAAATCCACTCACAAATACAAAGAAATGCCTTAGAAGCATTCATAGTCTCCTGACCTGTGAGTCTCCAGGCACACATGGCCCAGGACTCTAGAGCCTGAAAGCTTGAGCAAAACTATTAGTAATTAGGGCTATTCAGGAGCTGAACTAAAAGCTTAGAAATCTCACTCACCACCCTGCATTGCTGGGAGACCCTGGCAGTTTGAGCCTGTTCTTGGCACAACCGAAGAGCTGAAATGCAACCAGTGTCTTCCTCTGGAGACACTGTAGTGTGCAAGAAAAAGGGGAGCTGCACTCCCATTCTCTGGCAGGACTTGGGAGCTTTTTTTTTTTTTTGCTAGGACTTTATTTTCTTCAAGTACTTTCCCAAGTTTGTGAAGCAGTACTGGTATAGGGACTAACGTGGTATATTTACTGAGGTGATGAATCTCCATCCTTGGGGAGTTTCAAATTTAGCTGGATCAAATTTGACTGAATAACCTGATCTAACTTTGAAGACAGCTTTGTTTCAAGCATCAACTTAAAGTACAAAATGTCTTGCCCTACATATACCTTTCTATGATTTTGTGATATATTTGGTTTGTTTCATTCTTAAAAGACTCTCTGAAATGAGCTGTGCAGGTAGAAGAGGAAGAGGAGATGGAAACTTATAACTGCAACTCTTTGTCCGTCTAAATAGAATCAGTGTGCAAAAGCATGTAAGACCACATTTGTGGTTTGATCTTAGTGCATGCACATAGCCCCAGCCTCCAGAGGCTAGCGGCTTATATTTACTGGAACATTTTCCCTTCTGAATATAACCACTAGATGGGGAAGCAAGCACTTGATTTTTCACATTTCCTTACTGAAAAATTGTAGTTCTGTGGTTTTGGTGTCACCAAAAACTGCGAGAAAAACAAAAACCCTCCAACAACATTTTTGGTGTTAGAGAATCAAGGCATTACTTTATTACTAGCCAGGATGTTGTTCTAGCCAGGATGAGCAGCAGAAGTAATTTCATCCACACATAGCCCGAGCGTGCAGAGAAAATTATTCCATCACACATGCGTTTCACAGGATTTCTCCTTAAACTTTATACAGTCAAAACCCCATAGAGATACATTGGTTTAATTTTCATTGGCTCTAAGTTACGTATTTCTTAGTATTTGGTTTTCAGTTGGACTCTGGTTTCTTCGCCTCTGATGTTAATTAGGTCCTCGCTCCTTGATGTTCTTTGATGTTCTTTATCAGACTTTTCTGGACCAGGTGTCGCCAACTGTGCCGGGGAGGGGAGNTGTTTGCTGATAGCCGCTGATGTTCTGCTGATGGTCGTTATCAGTCTGGGTAACTTTTGGGCTACTCCCTGGTTTGTTGAGATGTTAAGCCCATCAGGCCTCACCTGGTGAAACAATGCCTTGGAAAGAAACTTCAGTTCCCTTCCCCCAGGGCAAAGGCAAACAAACCTGGCTAAAGTTATGAGACAAAAATTTTAAACTTGGTGTATTTTCCAACATTGGCTATGCTTATACAATGCACTGTGTTCTCACCTCTCTGTTTACCATCTCTGAATGGGTACCTGCTTTTAGTACCTTGTGCTGTAGCACCCAACCTCAGGATTTCAGCCGACCTATGTTTAAAGAAGGCTTTGTACAAGACCACAAAAGAAAGACCCTAAATCTGAACGTGTATACTCATAGAATCACAGACAGGTTTGAGGTAGTAGGGACCTTAAAGCTCGTCTCATTCCATCCCATGCCACTGGCAGGGAAAGCTTCCATTAGATCAGGTTGCTCCAAGCCCCATCCCACCCGGACTTGAACACTTCCAGAGATGGGGCAGCCACAGATTCTCTGGACAACCTGTGCCAGGGCCTCATCATCTTCACATGGAAGAATTTCCTCCTAATAACTCAGCATTATCTAAATCTGTCCTCTTTTAGTTTAAAATTATTCCCCCTTGTCCTATCACTATCTGCCTGTGTAAAAAATCACTCTCCCTCTTCTTATAAGCTCCCTTTAAACACGGAAAGGCAGCAATTTAGATCACTCCAGTGCCTTCTCTTCTGAGAAAGTTATGAGGCAGCCAGTTTATTTCAGCTTGAGCTGGTGCCTCCAAAGAGGGACCCTGAACAGCACAACCCCTGGGCCTTTACCTGCTCACAGTCTGTGCACTTTTATTTACTGATGGTCTGTGCACCTGACCTTCACATGCTCTTTACACACCCTGCACATGCCTCTTGGTCTAATGGTGTTTTATGATCTGGGGTCTTCTAACACCTCATTGGATTCTTTCTCCATGTCCACGTGGGCAGACCATTAGCTGCTCTTGTCTTCCATCTTGGGACAGCCTTGGGGCCCTCCAAGGTCTCAGCCCTTATTTGAAGGTCTCCAGACGTCTGTCTCCTCCCTGGCTTTGACTCTCTGATTCAAACTGTCTCGGTTCTGTAACAAACGTGGGCAGCTTGAGGTTGGTGGAGACATAAAGACCCATTTCGAAGACATTAACACCCATTTTTCCTAAAGACCCTCACTCCTGGAGTTGTTTGTAAAGGCATTAGCACATACCTTTCCTGTCTCAATTAAGACTGGTGATCTCCCATGACTTCTCTAGAACTACAGCAAATTCATTCTACCTGCTCTTCACATCCCTTTTTTTCTTGGTGCCTCTGTGATAAAATGTGTAGTCAAAGTCGGACAAATTAGTGCATAAGACACACCAAAAAAAAATTCCTAGTTTTCTTTACTTGTCCTGCTGAGAAGACTGAAGGAAATTTTGAGAATTAGCAGATCGCTGAGTCTTGCTCTTTACACGATTGTGACTGTGGTCTGTAAGATGCACTACTGCTAAAAAAAGTTTCTTAAAGAGATCTGATACGCTGCCAAAGAAAGCAAACTAAGCAAGCTTTTTGTTCTAATCACCACTCCTAAAATGCTTTGCTTTGAGTTCTGCCTCCCTATTTGGATGCTACAGACTTCAGAAACTATGTGAAACAAGGGAGAGTAAAGATAAGGCAATCACCTATTTCATAGTATGATTTTCTCCACAGGGGCTTGGGACAGAGCTCATTTGGGCTTTCCCAGTGACCCCAGCGCATGACTGTGTGCTCTGAGAAGGTCCTCCCATGGTTTGACTTTGCAAATGCTTCGTTGTTCCCAGGAGACAGCAGATTATCAGCGGTAGTCCACGTTATCCGCAGGGCAGACCCTTCCCCCCTCAGCCCTCAGCATTTCAAGACCTGACCTCAGGCTTTGCAGAAAATCACCCAGTGAAAAGCCAGTGTCCACAAAGGAGACAGAGGAGTCCTGCAACTCTATTCGAATAAAGGGAGAGAATTCCCTGGGACACACACCCACAGGGTTTTCTCTCTCGAGGTTTCGCAGGGCACGCGCAGCCTCCTTTTATCCCAAACTCCCGGCTGCAGGTTGCCCTCTTCCTTTCCCCATTGGCTCAGGTACTAGGAAGGTACAGCCTTCCCCAATCGCCTAGCCCATATTCCTCCCTTGAACCTGTCATTTTACCCCAAAGTTCAGAAACTCAGGCTTGTGCAGATCCACTTGTCTGTTTCAGGAGTCAGGCTGTCTGGGTTCTGTAACAAACCTGCTGCTTGAAGTTAGTAGAGACATTAAGACCCATTTCAAAGACTCTAACCCACTGAATTGTTTGTAAAGACATTCGCACGTATCTTCCCTATCAGTCCCTCCTCTTCTTATTTCTCAATTAGTCTTTACAAACCACAGTTATTATTAACTTAATCTTTTTAACAATCTGGTATGGTATAAAGATTAACATTTGAAACACCTCCTCCCAACTTTTCCACGTCTGGACCCTGCACCAGGTGTGGCAAGCAAATACACAGAAGCAGAGAGCACAGTAAATATAGAGAATAAAGTGGACAAGGACAGTTCATATTGTCAGGAAAATTAATCCACAAACACCAGAGGTTTACGTCCAAAAAGGAGACAAGGGAGTCCTGTAACTTTATTCGAATAAAGGGAGAGGTCATGGGCATTTCCCATGGGGTCTCTCAAATTGTCAGAGGACACAGCCTCTCATTTATCCTCATTTCCCGGCCACATTTTCCCTATCTCTTTCCCCATCGGCTGAAGTACTTGAGAGGTACAGACTCCCCGAATCGCCTAATATAAACACCCTTCTAATGTGTATTCCCCCCTTCTTTTCCTTGTGTCTTTGTTCCTTTTTTTTTTTTTTTTCTCGCTAAATCCAGGGATTTAGCACAGTCTTGGGTGATTGTCCATCTGATTCAATTAGTGGAATATCTTGGAATTTATGTATCGTTCTCCCATGGTTTCTTTCATCTCTCAGTATCTGGCCTTACCAGCAGACCCACAGTTTGTAAAGACACCACCCTCTCATTCCTTTCACTTTTATTAAGGCATACAATTCTGTGGTGTGTGCTGACCATGTGCATGGTGGCTTCCCTTGCAATTCCCTTCTTTTTACTATAGCATATCCAGTAACTCGTTTTCCTTCTATTACTCTTGAAGATCCCTTACCTTTCCCCCATTTGGCCAAGGGGTCTCCTGTAAATCTGTTACCTGGATACAGTCATGAGCCTCCTTTAAGGCTCCTTCCTCAGGACCAGTTAAACAGGAGGCTGGGTTAAACCCTTCCCCGCTTCTCAATTCTAGATCCTCCTGTTCCATTAAACAGGCTTCATACTGTAACAATCTAGTGTTGGTCATCCATTTAGAACTTGATGCCAGACTTTAACAATCCTGCCATCAGTTACCATCAAAGCCGTGGCTGCACAATTGTGCACACAACAGAACCTCAGTTACATGTTAGAGCAAACAATGGGGCCACTGCCTTGCCAACGGGTCAAACGTTTTAGTGCTAGAATACCTTTGGCACAGCCTTGTTTAATATCCACATACAATTCAAATTCCTTTTTCTGAGTCTGGCTAAAGTTTTGCTGTCTTTCTGGTGTCCATACCACAACATTGGGGCTATCTGGGTTTTAAAAGTCACAGAATAGTCCAGGTCTTGCAATACTCTATTAATCCCAAAAATTTCCACAGCTCCCCTTCAGTCCTGGGCAATGGCAACTCCAAGATTTGCTGGACCTCCTCTGGGCCAACACACTGCAAGCCTTCAGTCAAAATACTCCCCAAACATTCAACCTTTCCCTCCACCATCTGTGCCTTCCAGTCAGACACTCCAATCCCCCCTCCAGCCAGAAAACCACAGTGGCTTCCCCTACCACCTCCTCCCATTCTCCCGATAGGAGTAAGTACTTCACATATTGCAATAACCAGTTCCTAGGAATGGAGTAAATGTGGTTAATATCTTGCCCAAATAATACCTTCTCCCTCTTGTTCCCAAAGGCAAAATACTGTTTACTGTGCTCTGTAAGTGAGCATCCCCAGAAAGCATCTTTTAAATCAAGTCCTGAATAGTAGCAGTGTGAGGAGGGAATCCGGTTCAAGATGGTGAAAGGATCTGGGATCATGGAGTGCCTGGGTTTAATAGCCTCATTTATTATTCTTAGGTCCTGCATCGTAACTGGCAGGGTAGGAGTGTTACAGGGAGACATACACGGCTCCAAAAGACCTGCCTTTAACTGGGACTCAGCAACAGGCAGTAAACCCGTTCCTTCCTTCCTTCCTTCCTTCCTTCCCTTGAAGGAGGGTATTGCTTTTTAGACACCGGTTGTCCAGGTTGCTTCAGAGTAATCTGGAGAGGCTCCATATCCAATTTTCCATGTTCCCCTAAGACTGCCCACACTTCGGGGTTCACACTAGCATAAACTTTATGACATAATTTACAGTGTCACAACAGCACTAGCCTCCCCATCACTCCTCACAATACTAACTCGCATTCCCAACTCAGTCATCAAATCCCCTCCTAGCAAACACAATTACAACTAGGAACAAACAGAAACTCATACATTTCAAGCCCGCCTCACACATTCACCAGTAGCAGTCGAATAAAATGCACCTGCTCATCTTTCCCACTTACCAAAGAAGACTTGGACAATTGTCCCCCCTTTGGCATAAAATTCAAGTTAGACAGAGGCTCCCATGTCTACTAGGAAACACACTTCTCGGTTCAGACCCACCCTGCATGTTATCAAGTGCTCCAGAGCGGTGAGCCCTTGGTATAATAGATCCTGACACCCTTAACAATCCATTTCTAATGTCCTCTTTTATTTTTTTCGCAAATGGCACATTGATTCCTTCCCAATCGCTGTCCTGGTGGCTGCCCCCTTCCCTTTGGTCCTGGGCTCCCTGCACCTTTTTCCCATCAGGGTTGTAAAAACGGCGCCATAATCCTTGCCTCTACCTTTACCTTTTCCATATCCTTTCTTTCATATACCTGATGTGCCTTTCTAACCAACTCCTGCAAGGGCCCACTCTGCCACCTCTCCTGCTGCCTGTGGGCTCTCACCCTTTCACAGCTGCCGAACTCTCTGAAAAATCTCTCATCTCCCCAGTGATCCAAACAAAATCCCTTCTTATATCAGGCCAGGCTTTGGTGGAACGTTGTATCTTAAATCAAAGCCACTCCCTGTACCTTACACCGTACACCAAAGCCAGTCCCTGTCCTGCCGCAATGTCCAGACGCATCCCCGCAGCACACCCGCCCAGGCACCCGGGCTGCTCTCCCAGCACCACAAGCTCTGTAAAGCACCAGGTGCTGGTGCAGCTCGGTGGGAGGGCACGGCTGACGGTTCCGCAGGGATGGGCAGGCGGACAAGACATCCCGCAACCTCATGGGGCCGGGGAGTCACTGCTGCTCCTGCCCGCGGGGGTGGTGGCGTTGGGCACCGCCCGGCGCTGAGCCCCGGCTGCCCCACAGACCCGGCCTGGCCCCGCACCTCCCCACAGGCCCCAGCCCGTGCCGCTGGTCCTGCACTCTCGCAGCTGGCCTCGGCACTCCTCACCGTAGAGGAACACCCTTAAGTCCTGAGTAGAAGCAGACAAATCCAAATCCTCCACCCTGGCTCCATAATGACTGGGGAGGGGTGGGGGTGTAGGAACAATACCTCCCTCTTCTCCCTATCCTGGAAGCCAGGAATACAAAAGACTTGCAGCCGGCCCTGTATTAGACTGCACATTTTGAAGATAAGGCGAAGAACTTCCCAGTCCTTCTTCTTCCTCTTTTCTTATCACATAGCCTCCCATTGCTATTTTCCTTAACCATATTTCTCCACACTCCCCTTCAACCACACCCTTCCCAAACCAACACCATATTGAACCCTCGGGTATGGATTGCCGAGACCCTTTCTCGGCTCCCCTTATTGCCCTCTCTTGGGGTCCATGTCCTCAATTACCTCTGGGAGAATGTGCAAATCATCTCAACATTCTCCCAAAGGACCCTTTGGAGGTATTTTGGGATCGTCATCCCTATAGGCAAAACCCTTTTTCGACTTTCCTTTACTGCCAAATATGGGGTCCTTGTTGGAAAATACACCAAGTTTAAAATTTTTGTCTCATAACTTTAGCCAGGTTTGTTCACCTTTGCCCTGGGGGAAGGGAACTGAAGTTTCTTTCCAAGGCATTGTTTCACCAGGTGAGGCCTGATGGGCTTAACATCTCAACAAACCAGGGAGTAGCCCAAAAGTTACCCAGACTGATAACGACCATCAGCAGAACATCAGCGGCTATCAGCAAACATCAACGACCATTACTCCAGACTGCACCCTGGCATGGTTGGCAACACTTGGTCCAGAGAAGGCTGATAAGGAAATCAAGGAGCAAGGACCTAATTAACATCAGAGGTGGAGAAACCAGGGTCCAATAGAAAACCAAATACTACAAAATACATAACTTAGAACCAATGAACATTAAACCAATGTATCTCTATGGGATTTTGGACTGTATAAAGTTTAGGGGAAAATGCAGTAAAACTGATGTGTGATGNCTGGCTAGTAATAAAGTAATGCCTTGATTCTCTAACACCAAAAATGTTGTTGGAGGGTTTTTGTTTTTCTCGCAGTTTTTGGTGACATCCTGACATGTTTTACTTCCCTAAGGTTGTACTCACCTGTGAGATTTGCCGAGACCTATTCTCGACTTTCTTTTACTGCCCCGCTTGGCGTCCGTGTCCTGCCATGTTTTCCTGTGGACTCCTCACGGACCCCGCTGGTCCGTCACTCGTCTGTCTCCTGGACAGTCTCGGGTACCCAATCAATCGCCCGGTGCTGGCCAGTGCCGAAGGGAGCTGGTCACCTAAAAACTGGGTGAGGTGCGCCTCCAGGTACTCTTGCCGCGTGCCGGCTGCAGAGGCTGGAAGGATCCCGGGCAAGTCCACATTTTGTACGGAAAGTTACCCAATGAAAAGCCAGTGTCCACAAAGGAGACAGAGGAGTCCTGCAACTCTATTCGAATAAAGGGAGAGAATTCCCTGGGACACACACCCACAGGGTTTTCTCTCTCGAGGTTTCGCAGGGCACGCGCAGCCTCCTTTTATCCCAAACTCCCGGCTGCAGGTTGCCCTCTTCCTTTCCCCATTGGCTCAGGTACTAGGAAGGTACAGCCTTCCCCAATCGCCTAGCACATATTCCTCCCTTGAACCTGTCATTTTACCCCAAAGTTCAGAAACTCAGGCTTGTGCAGACCCACTTGTCTGTTTCAGGAGTCAGGCTGTCTGGGTTCTGTAACAAACCTGCTGCTTGAAGTTAGTAGAGACATTAAGACCCATTTCAAAGGCGTTAACACCCATACACTCACCCACTGAATCGTTTGTAAAGACATTAGCACATATTTTTCCTATCAAGGCCTCCTGGCTCTTGTGTCCTGCCTCTGCAGCCCCTGCTGTCCTCAGACGCCACTGCCTGGCATATCCCTGAGCCCTACGAGTGCCTGCTCCCCCCATGCTGTTCTTCACTGAGCACTGGAGTATAACCCGGACCCCGCTGTCCGCAGCCTGCCCTGACCCCCAAGCCCCCCAGCCCTGGGCAGCGACCTCGTGCTGGGGGTGGAACGGGGCCTTGCTCCCTGAGGCCAGCAGAAGTCACGGGCACAAAGAAGGAATAAGGAACGAGCCGTGGATGTGATGCTTGTGGCTAACCCCTCCTCTCCAAAGGATTTCTTTCCATCTTCAAAAGCTCGGTGTCTGGCGTTACTGTGCAGTTGGCAGTGGGCAGAGCCTGTCATTGGACCTGAGCAGGCAGAGCTTGGTTCCCGAGCCAGTCTGAGCTCTCCCCTCCCCCCGAGCCCTCCACAGGTTTTACTCCAGGTCTACAGTGTGAAGCTATGGTGAGCACCCTGTAAAGGTAATACTCTGCTCAATTTTGCATGAAGACTTTGTTAGTCATACAGGAGATCCCAAATATGGGCAGGATTTCTGATCCAGGGAAGCATTAAAGATGTTAAGGGACTTGAAAGAATCACAAATACTCTTTCTTATTTCTGGTTTTCCGAGATTTAGTGCATTTCCCACCATCCCAGGAAGAGGGGATGAGGATATGGGTTATCACTAATATAATTTGTCCTTACAGATTTTACGTGAATCCAGGTTTTGTGAACAGACATTCATACCCTTCTGACCTTCAAGAAGCAGCTTTGGTCTTGGGCTGTAAAGGAGCTGAACTGCTCAAGGCAGTATACTGGCTATGTCACTGCTTTCTATCAGTCTTTTACATTTTCTCTGATAGCTATGCAAAATATGCATTTTAACCAGAACTCAGTATGTAATTTTTTGTGCTAGATGCCTGGTTGGTTAGACTGAGCAAGCACCATTTCTTTAAATTTCATTCTCTTTTCTGACGCCACATTTTAAATTATCTGACCTGGAAAGTGCTAACAGGCCTCCCCCATCAACTGTTTTTTGAGACAATGTTTTAAACATGTGGATGAAACATATATGTATATAAAAACTCATTAAAGGGAAGCGTATAATGGAATTGAAGCCTTATTAAATAACCTTGTTACTGCATACCTAAGTAAAATTCTTCAGAGAACACTTCTTTCCTGAGGGTCGTTCCACTTCTTGGCAGTGCCTAAGCATGTTTCTGCTACAAGGTGGATGACTGGTCTCCCTGCCCACGCCGGGATCGGGATCGTTTGTGGAGCCACTTGCTCTGCATTCCTCTTCCCTGCTGTGATCAGTGGCAGCGAGTGCCTTGTTGCCATCAGCGAGGCACTCCATGGTACAGGTGTGTTAGAAGGGAGAGTCTGAATAATGTTATATGTTAATAATGAATTCTTTATTTGCTGCTTTTGTATCATTTCGTTGCGTAGTATTGCAAGGGAACCAGCAATAGTATATTCACAGTGTGAAACATAGTTTCCAGGATTTACATCTGTGTAATTCCCATGGGATTTATTCCCATTGGTTAGCACTGGGTGTACACTGGTGAGCTGAGTGACAGTGTAGCACAAGGCTGTTCTGCCCAGACACTCACATGCTTTTCTCACCTCTTCACAGGGAACCAAATGAACCTGCTGTGAGCACAGCTGCAGATCAGGTGTAGGTAGGTGTGTGGGAAAGCACCGGGAGGAGGGGCAAATAAGTCAAAGGATGGTTGCTGGGAGTACACAAAGGCTTTCAGACCATAAACTGGGATTCCTGAATTGTTTAAAAGCTGGCATTTATTAGTTACTTTATCTTTCATGTCTTTAAGTAAGAAGAGTCTGCAAGTTTGACCAATTTTACATGAGGTAGCAGGGTTTGAGTTAAGCTGGGGTGAGGAGATGTACAGAGCAGATCACTTAGCAGAGGTGCAAGGAGTGCAAGCATCAGGGTAACAAAGGTAGGTTTTTTGTGCTCAGCATGGCCAGAGCTGAAGGAGAGGTCGGTTCTGTTGGTCCCCATGCTGGAGCCTCAGCCTTCAAGTTGCACTGCATTGCCTGTCAGCAGTGCTAAAAAAATATTTCAAAGCAGAGCAAAGTATGTAGGATGTTATTCCAGAGGTACTTCTTATCACAGTGCTAAAAGAGGGCTGAGCAGATAGTGCAGGTATCCTGGCAAACGTACACAATTCACGGGACCAAACAGAGCAGCGGCCTGGCAAGCAGATAATCACACGGCTGGTTTGCTTTCCAAGTTCTTCAGCATGGTGTGCTGTGATCAAGAGGAGTGGAATTTTCCATCTGGTTAATCAGACTTTGTGTGCCATGCTGCTGTCACCCCACCATGGCTGCTTGCAGATGCCCATTTAGCTGCAGGCTACGAACGGTGAGATTTCTCAGGGGCTTCTCCTAGGTCAGGAACAATCACTGGAAAAGTAGATCAGAGAGCTCACAGAGGAGGTGGCCTGATAACCTGGGAACGTGCCTTCCCTTTGGCTCAGTTTCTGTAATGAGCTGTGAGACAGCTTGTGTTGCCTCTGTTGACAGCATGCAGCCAGCACAGCACCACTCCAAGCTTTTCTGAACAAGAACTTGAGCCCCACATGCCTGCCTGAGCTCAGGCTGATGCCCACAGGCATCTGGGGCTGCCTCTTGACCCATCTGCTGTATGACCCATGATAGGGGATGGGGAGAAAACTCCGTCTGGGAATTTGGAAAGGATACTTGATTGGAGTCAGGAGTGATCCCATTTAGTGTGACTGCCTATACACAACAGTGCTGTGTGCTGGCTCAGGAGCACCCTTCCCTTGTATGGAGACCTTCCAAATCACAGTCCAGTACTGTATGTGCACACTGCCTGCAATCTGTGCAGTCTCAGTGGGTGAAGTGTGTTCAACAAACCCTTCTGTAGCACCAAAGGGAGCAACCGATCCTTGAGACACCAGCTCTGGAGAACTGTTTGAAGAGAAGGCCATGCTTCTCCCTGTGATAATTCAAAGATGTAGGAGAAAGGGCAAAGCTTATGAAGCTCAACCTGTTCAACTGTTAATTTGAAAGCTAGTTTATTGACTTCAGACTGCATTAATATGTTAACATCTATAGGAGTGATCTTGCAGAAATCTTGCTGACTGGACAAGATACAAAGATAGGCAGATAGTCACATACGCCTTTGGTATAAGATACCATTTGGCGACAAAGGCAGCTTGGCAAGGAGATGCACGTAGTGTCACCTGCAGTCTGAAAGAGGAGATCCTGTATCTTTCTGGTACAGCTTCCAGGAGATGTTCCACAGTGGGGACGATTTGGAGATTCCTGCTGGATCTGGGAACATTTGAGTTCTCCACTTGGGAGTCCTACAGCAAGGCTCTACCCCAAGGTGAACACATGTTTTGTCAAAATCAGGAGCTTACGAAACATGACAGAAGAGGGTCATTAATAGACTGAAATAAAGTCTCTGAAGAAGAAAGAAGTAGAGTGTGCTTTTTCTAGACAGAACTTGAGAGAATGAAATACAAATTCCATGAGGAATGGTTGAAAGCAGATGGTTTTAGGGGATTCTGCAATTCAGTGAAGGAAAGCCAATGGTGTAGATTTCCTCTAGAGCGGTCTGCATTCTCTGAAGTCTTGTGGTTTTTAATTCTTCTCCTTCCAGAAAGTCATTGAATAACAGGGTAGACTCCCAATGAAAAGCAAATTGCAAAATCAGACCCCAGAAGTCAATATAATGGTCAGTCTCTAAGATCTCATTTGGAAGGAGAGGAAGAGGAACCATGTGAATCTATACTGAGGGAAGTGATGATTTGAGGGGGCATCTGGAAAAAACTTGGAGATGTTGCTGTCCCAATGACAGCTGCAGGATCATCCACCTTGACTAAGACTTTCATACCACAGACCTCATTTGCATTTTAGCCTCTAAGACTGCCTGCAGGCACTGAATGCAAGTGTTTGCTTATCCATGGTGATTAAGCTACAGCCTCTTAGTGTGTCAATTGTCAGCATTACCCATTAGTATTAATAGGTTCAGTTCAGCTCCTCTACAGCAGCAGCTGACTGCTTCTTCCTATGCATCATTTCCAGTATCAGGTAGACCCAGGCTTATATAATTTGCCTGAAATTGTGGTGAATTCATGACCACCAGAAGACAGCAATGCAGGTTCCAAATTTATTTTAAATAGTATATTCTACTTAAAAGAAAATTAATTAACACAGGGCTATTCCTGTCCTGAAAAAGGAGGTCAGATTAGATGATCACACTTGGTCCCTTTTGTCCTTGTAATACATATACAAATACACAGCATCAGGTGCTGTTGGAGAAGACCACAATGCCAATGGTAATACCATATGGAGACTGCCAAAGAAAATGGGCCAAGTTAAATTTGGACAAATATATCATCAGAGCAGCAGAAGTGAAGCATTTCCATCCTGTTTTCCCAGCTCAGAGAAGGCAGACAGCCCATAGCAGTATCAGACCAAGCTACTTGAAGCAACAGAAAGGCTTTGTGACATGCTCTGGTTTGTACAACTTATTAATAGAGGATGCCCAAATCAAAGTCACGGGCTATTGTTGCAAAATCATGCAATCCATTCCCCTGAAATAACTAATTGCCAGTTCAGACATTTCAGATTATTGACATGGAACAGGGTGTACATGAAGTTGCTCTATTGCAGAGTCAGCCACAGAAACAAACCACACTCAGAACAAATAATTGTGTCCACTAGTGTTCAGAAGACTGTTGCTGCTGCTGCCAAGGATTGTTTGGGGGTTTTTTTAATTGTTTGGCTATATAAAAAATGCATTCAAACAATATAGTGCAACCTAAATGTAGCTTCTCTCAACACAGCTGCTCTTCCAGTTTTGTCCTTCCTACTACCATGGTTGTCCTATGGGATAACATCACTCTGTACTGAAGATCCTTGGGTTACCATGGACCTTCTGACATCACTCAAGCCAGAAACTGTTCCAGAGTGGTTGCTTCCATCCTAATAACCTTTGCTTCCTAAGAACCCAACTCTTATTCTTGGGTGGGATTCCCTTCTCCCTAACCATTCTTTGTTACCTCATTGTAACCCACCTGTGGTGGCAGGGAGGCTGGGGAGTTAGGGAAGGCCAGCAGGAAAGTGCTGCTGAGGAGGGAAGAGAGCAGTGAAAAGACAAAGTGAGAAAAACTACAAAGGTATATATCCCAGGGTCACTCAAGATAAGCCTGGGGGCAGTGCGCTAATGTTTGAGAGATGGTGTGCTAGTGAGGTCCTTCAGTCTGTCATCTCTATGCTTGGGAAGGGATGGAGATCGATGTGGCAGCAAAGAAGGCAAGGGTTATTGACGGGTTAGAAACTGTGGAATCATCTGAGAATGGTCACATAGGAATTAGGGCTTTTCCCTCCAAAAAGGTGGTGGGATCAATAGACCAACTGAAGTGCACCTACACCAATATCCACAGCAAGGACAACAAACAGGAGGAGCTGGAAGCCACGGTGCAACTGGAAAACTGACATAGTTGCCATCACAGAGACATGGTGGGATAACTCGCAGGACTGGAGTGATGCAATGGGTGCCTCTAGATTGCTCAGGGAAGGGGAAGTGTTGGGGTAACCCTGTGTGTGAAGGAGTGTTTTGACTGCCTTGAGCTTATTGATGGCAATTGATACCACAAGATTTTTGCTTTTTATATATTTTTCATATATTCATAGCTTTGTAGACTGTTAATGTATTCTATAGTTATATTGTTTCTTGGTTTACTTCAGTACTTTTTCAGTACTCCGTTAAGAGAAACACATTCCTGGAATCCTATTCTAATCTTACTTCTTCAGTGAACCAAGGCCATTCTTCTGCTTTCCTATGTATGTAGACATAAAAAATGTGGGGCTAGAACCAAAGGGGAAGGCTTCAATAGGAGGCTGAACCAAGGGGGAATTACTTCATTAACTGTACTTCTAATTGGGGATTCTTGGCAATTAATGCTAATTTGCTAAACTTATAAAAGTGTCGTAGCCCTACATCACACGTGCATTTCAGTGTGCATTCTGCTGTGCATTTTGGGCTGATAAAGCCATCACAATGATAAGGTTGAATGCTTATGTTTATGCTTAAGGGGGAACATTAATGACTGTCATAGACTGACCAACCAGGAAGAAGAGGCAATCAAAACGTCCTATAAGCAGCTGAGAAAATGCCCACAATCACTGGTCCTTGTTCTTGTGTGGGACTTTAACTCACCAGATGTCTGCTGGAAATACAACACAGAGGAGAGAAAACAGTCTAGGAGGTTCCTGGAGTGCATGGAAGAGAACTGCCTGACATAGATGGTAGGTGAGACAACTAGGGAAGCTGCCCTGCTGAACTTGCTGTTTGTGAGCATAGAAGGACTGGTGGGGGATGCGACAGCTGAGGCTGTCTGGACACTGCAATAATGAAGTGACAGAGTTTTTGATATTGGAGAAATAAGGAAGGGAGGGGGGGCAGCAGAACTGCTACCTTGGACTTCCAGAGAGCAGACTTTGGCCTATTTAGGAGACTGAGAGTCCCTTGGGAAGCAGCTCTGAGGGGCAAAGAGGTCCAGGAAGGCTGGACATTCTTCAAGAAGGAAATCTTCAAGGCACAAGAACAGGCTGTCCCCATGTGCCAAAAGACGAACTGGTGGGGAAGAGACCAGTCTGGCTGAACAGAGAAATTTGGCTGGAACTCAGGAAGGAATCACCTCTGGAAAAAGGGGCAGGGAACTCAGGAGGACTATGAGGATGTTGGGAGGTTATGCAGGGAGAAAGTTAGAAGGGCCAAATCCCAGCTAGAAATTAATCTGTCTACTGCTGTAAGAGATTACAAAAAGTGTTTCTATAGATACACCAGCAACAGGAAGGCCAAGGAGAATCTCCAACCCTTATTGGATGTGGTGAGAAATATTGTCACAAAGGATGAGGCTGAAGTACTTAATGCCTTCTTTGCCTCAGTTTTTAATTGCAAGAACAGTTGTCCTCAGCGTACCCAGTTCCCTGAACTGGAAGACAGAGATGGGGAGCAGAATGAAGACCCTATAATCCAGGAGGGAATGGCCAGTGACCTGCTATGCCACTTAGACCAGCACAAGTTCAAGGCAACTGCAGGAGGTGGTAAAAGAGCTCACCAAGCCACTCTCTCACGTTTTACCAGCAGTCCTGGTCAGCCAGAGAGGTCCTGGGTGACTGGAAGTCGGCAAATTTGAGGCATGCGTATAAGAAGGATTGGAAGGAGGATCCAGGGAACTACAGGCCAGTCAGTGACAGAGGTCATGAAGCAGATCACCTTAAGCTGTCACATAGCACATGTAGGACAACCAGGGGATCAGGTGGATTAATAAACCCACCCAGCCAGTGTGGGTTTATGAAAGGCAGGTCCTGTTTGACCAACCTCATCTTCTACTATGTCAAGGTGACCTGCTTAGTGGATGAGGGAAAGGCTGTGCATGTTGTACACCTCAAACTTAGTAAAGCTTTTGACACTGTTTCCCACTGTACTCTGGAGAAACTGTCTGCTCATGGCTTGGACAGGTGTCCTCTTTGATGGGTAAAAACTGTCTGAACATCTGAACCAAGAAAGTGGTGGTGGATGGAGTCACATCCAGTTGGGACCAGTGGTGTTCCCCAGGGCTTAGTTTTGGGCCCAGTTCTGTTTAAGGTTTTCATCGATGATCTGGACAAGGGGATCAAGGACACGCTCAGTCAGTTCACAGATAACACCAAGCTGGGTGGGATGTTGATCTGCTGGAGGGCAGGAATGCTCTGCAGAGGCAATTTGACAGGCTGGATCAATGGGGCAAGGCCAATCGTGTGAAGTTCAACATAGCAAAGTGCCGGGCCCTGCCCTTGGGTCACAAGAACCCCATGGAATACTCCAGGTTTGGGGCAGAGTGGCTGGAAAGCTGCCAGTGAAGAAGGGCCTGAGGGGGCTGGTCAATAGCGGCTGAACATGAGCCCAGGTGTGCCCAGGTGGCCAAGAAGGCCAATGGCACCTGGCCTGTACCAGCAATAGTGTGGCCAGCAGGACCAGGGCAGTGACCATCCCCCTGTGCCAGGCACTGATGAGGCCCCACCTCAAGTCTGGAGTCAGTTTTTGGTCCTTCACCCCAAGAAAGACATTGAGGGGCTGGAGCATGTCTAGTGAAGGGAACAGAGCTGGGGAAGGGTCTGGAGCACAGATCTGATGAGGAGCAGTTGAAGGAGCTGGGAGGGCTCAGCCTGGAGAACAGGAGGCTCAGGGTGATCTTTTTACTCTCTACAACTCTTTGACAGGAAAGTAGAGCCAGGTAGGTGTTGGGCTCTGCTCCCAGGGAACAAGGGACAGGACAATAACAAATGGCCTCAAGTTGTACCAGGCAAAGTTTAGACTGGAAAAATTTCTTCACCAAGAGGACTGTCCAGCCCTGGCACAGCTGCCCAGGGCAGTGGTGGAGTCTCCATCCCTGCAGAGATTTAAAGGCCATGTGGATGTGGCATGTGGAGACATGGGTTAGTAGTAGGCTTGGCAGTGCTGGGGGAATGGCTGAACTTGTTGATCTAAGAGGGCTTTTTCAAACTGAATGATACCTGGACCATGGAAAAAACCACCTAAGGTTTGATCCTCACTATTTTAAAGCATGACTCAGAAGGAATGGAGTGAGATCAGACAAGGCAGGAGATGAAGGGATTAAGTCAGATGGCATTAATGTCACTCTGTTGTGGGTATTCAGCTAATGTGCCAGTCTGAAATGCCTCTTCCTGGGCAGATGGCAGTTTTCAGAAATAAGGGTCTGGAGAAAGGGACAGGAAATTGCCCAGTCTTCGTAATTACACTGCTTTCTCCCACCTCTGTGGCAAGGCACATCCACCTTGTGCTATATTGAAGCCTATACTTCTCCATAGCTGGAAATTACCTTATTGGAAGATTTTGCCTGAGTTTCAAGAAGAAATGATATATTTGTAAGGACAGTCCATGGGAGTTGTGCTGCCTGTCATTCTAGCAGAATGTATTTTATAGTGCTTCAAACGGTGTGTGAAGACGGGCCCTGAGAAATGCTTCTACATACTGTGAATTCACTTGTGAGGTTACATTGCACGTTTTTCTGTAGAGCAGCCAGAGCAATTGGACATGTAGAATTCAGCTGTCCAAACTTATGAGTGCAAGAAAACCGCATAGTGCAATAAAGAAGAATGTCATATAGGTGTAAAGAGCTGTGTAATAGTTGAAATGCCAATCATGCATAGAGAAGGCAGCTCTGGTATTTTGCATTTATGACTGATCTACTCCAGAAGCAGAAAGTGATTTTCCAGTCACTGTGACAAAGAACACAAACTCTGTGCTGATATTCAGCCAGGCAGCTGATGACTGTTGGCATCTTCACTGAAACTCCACTCTGCACAGAAACTGTAACAGTGCAGAGAAGAGAGCTGCTAATCCTGGGAGCCTGAGAACCAGAGAGGCCAACTGTGCAGTAGAAAGCACAGCCAACCACAGGCTGCAAGAGGCAGAGCAGAGGTGGGAAGGAAGGAGAGATGCGGCCTGCTCATGGAAAGGAAGAAAAGAAATTAAAAGCAGTGCCACATTAGCATTGGAATTGTCTCTGCGCAGCACAAGCAGTGGAAGAAAGCTGCATTCCCAAGTCATAGATAAAACACGGAATACAGGAGAATTAAATGTACAAATACAATAAGGCAAGTGAAAATAAAAAGGTCTTTAGAAAGAACTTGTTTATGGCATGAAACCTGAATCAAGTCTCTTTCAAATAGGTCAGGCAGAACAACTGCTAGTTTGTAATGCAGCAGACAAGCACAGAGCTGGGAGGAAGAGTCAGAGGTGGATTAGGGCAGGGAAGAAAATCAAAATGACTCTTCACCCCTCTTGCCATGTTGTGGGAACTAGGTGAGTTTCCACCAGGGATCCTTTTAGGATGGGGGCAGGGGATTTATTTTCCAGTGGCACTAGCACTGCAGTTTCTCAAACTGTTTGAGAAAATGGTGTTTTTGAAAAGTCAGGCATCAGAGTAACCACTGTAGGAATCTGCAGTTCACACTGGCTGTGCCTGTATAGTGATTTACAGGGATTGCTAAAAAAAAAATGTACATAACAAATCACACAAACTCCCAATGCAGAACTCCTCCTAGGAGTGTGCAGCACAAGTTCCTTGTGCACCTGGAAGAAACAGGGAGCATGAGCTGAGATTCAAAATAGCTAAAATGCCTCAGTCACATACACTCTCAGCAGAGCCAAGAAGAAAATGAGGGCACTTTAGAATGATAGAAAACCTCAGAAACTCACAAAACTTTGTCTCACTCATCAGCTGAAACTACCCAGACAAAATTTGGGGGTAATAATTTTTGTCATTGGATATACAACTTTTTAACTTCACCCTCTTTGTTTTGTTGTCCCATCAGAAATTCTAACCAAATGGCCTGGCAGGTGCAGCCAGTGAGAATGGCATCACATGCTCTTTCTCTTTTAGCTGTCTGGGCCCTGTTCTCCTTGGCCCTTGCTCCTCCCTCCAGGCTGCACCCAGGAAAATGCACCATAGCAGCTTGGCTACACAGGGACACTGCAGAGCACCATGAGAGCTGTAGTCTATAAAAAATGAGGTTAAAAAATTATGAGAGACACTCACATGAAGAAATACTACAGTTCGGGTAGGAGTAGATTTGCATCAGTCTGATCCAAACCAAAACATTTCTTTACATTTCTGAATTTCCTTAAGCTTCATGTGTGGTAAGAGTTGAAATTTTGACTTTTTGTTAAAAAATAGGGCAAAAATAGATGTTGAAAGATTGGCATTTCCCACAGGAAGGAAATTCCATTATTTGAGTAGCTCTGTGAAACATGAAGGAGGTTCATTTGCAGAAAGTCTGCTAACTTGTAATGAAGGTCACAGCTGCATAATTGGACTCCATTCCCAGGGCCAGTGAGCAATGCAGGAGACAGAATTAATACCAACCCCCAAATTAAGGTTACTGTAACAAGGAGAACAAGACTATAGAATTGCAAAATCCAGGGAAAGGAGGGCTGAAGGATTGCTTAACACACAAAGAAATCACATCTTTCCCCACGACAATTAGCAGCAGGGAATATCCCAGTGGCTTTTTGCACTCCAGCAGAAAGTATCCATGTCCTAGGACAGGTCTAGGTATGGATGGTCTGTATTCATCCTCCCCCGTCACCACATATTCAGTTGACAGGGCTGTCACACTTACCTGCCATTCACTACATCATGGTCCTTAATGGGGTTTTTTTTCCAGCAGTTTAGAGAAATCAAACACTTTCAAAAGGCTGATATGCTAAGTGCTTGCTGGGAGCCATGGAAGTCATGGGACAGTGGCTACAACCATCTACTTGGGTTTTGTATCCCAGCCCCGCAACCTCAATTGCCTCCTCCAGGCTGTGTATCCAAACTGGGTTTGCTGTAACTGCACTCTAACAGTTAGAATGCACACAGCAGATTTACCTTATTACGTTATAAGTCAACTCTTAGCCCATTTCTAGGTGGTTTGCTTTTTAAGGATCCAGCAGAAATCAGTCTTTCTTAAAAAGCAGGAATGATAAGGAAGGAGCTGTTCTGCTGGACCTGCAAACCTCTCCGTTAGACACAAGGTCTTTGTAAAAATTTGTCTCAAGAGTCCTTTGTCCAAAACTTCACTTGTTTAGGACTGGGTTCTCTCCAATTTGGGCAGAGATATTGATGCCATCTGGATTTTTACCTTTTTTCTTTTATATATTTTGTGTATTCTTTGCACATATATTTGTAGCTTCATAGTCTGTTATTGTAACTTAGCTTCAGGATTTTCCTAGGCAGGAAGACTGTCCTAGGGTGATTTGATATTATGGATCTTATGCTATATATTCCATATCATCTGCTATGCTTAGAAATGAGGTTTTGTCCCTTTAATTCAGTCAGAGAAAACCGACACAGGTTTATTGTTTACATTTTTTTGGCAGCCAGCAGCGGGACAGTGAAAAAGATATGGGCAGAGTTTGTGCTCTTGGAGTCTCTCTCTCGGTTTCTAGCAGGGAGCGAGAGACAGGGAGTTTTTCTTTGGGTTTTTTTTTCCACTGGTATTTCCTCATTAGCTGAAGCAAAAAGAGCTTTGCCTGAACTGTGGTTTCTCCTCTGGGATTGTTCAGTAGCTCTCTCCAGTCCAAGACATCAGGACACCTGCCTGGGGGCCCCCCACCAGCTGCACGCTCGAGCACTGGGCCCGAGCCCTGGAGGGACTGAACCTAACCGAACCACACCAAAGGAGGGATTTCTCTGACTTATCGACTCTTCAAACAACTAGAGGTTCCATTTGTTTAATATTATTCATTTTGTTTGGTAAATAAATAGTTTTTTCCGCTTCTCTCGAAGAAATTTTTTTTCGAACCAGTTGGGGGAGGAGTCACTGAAATCTGCTCTTCTGAAGGAGACTCCTTTGGAGGTCCCCTCTCCAAATTTGCTCTAAATCAGCACAAAGACAAAACAAATTCCCAGACCCCTATGCTATCTTGGTTCTCCTTAGAAACCAAGGTTGAAACCACCTCTTTGAGACATATTTTTATAAACAGGGCCTGGTCCTTATCCGAGAGGGGAGGATTTAGGAGGTGCTACAGCTAGAGGAGCATTACTTCACTGAGTTTAATTCTAATTGGGGGGCTCTTGTCAGATATGCTAATTTGCAGAATCTATAAAAATTGTCATGGAGGTGTGCATCTTCGGCATTTTCCACCTAACGGACTGTGCACCTACGGATCCTTATATAAAGGTACCACTTTTTATCACCCTAACTGTGTCTGGGTCATATTTGTAGGACTAGAGCAAAAGGCATCAGTACAGACTGAGGATGCATTTAAAGATGGAATTGCCCTGTCCCTATGTAACATTTTTAGTCTACTTGTGGAATTAGCATAAAACATTTTGAAAGGTGCTTTGTGGAGAAAATTTCCAGGGAGCTGATTTTGGAAAGCTATTCAAGGCTGTTTTCCATCAAGCCCTTCCTTTATCTTCAAGCAGCTGTGCAAGGATAGCATCAGAACACTCTCTTGTGAGGTGACTCCATCACATGAGGTGCAGTTGTCATGTCTTTTCTCATTGCTTCTCACAAGGTGACATTGTGAGTTTCCTTTTTAGCCATTGTTAAAAACTTAGAGCATCATGTGACCTCTGTTTGATGTGGATGATCAAACATGCCTGGCACTCATAGAACGAGGAGAGACTTGTGGGAGTTAGCTGACCATGGGGTTTGTTCCCCAAGGATTGCTCTACCCTGGAAAGACTGCCTGGGCATCAGGCAGCTTCATCCTGAGGGAGCAGAGCTCTTCACCTCCTCCATAGCTTCAGGCTGCTGCTCTGTGTCCTATTTAATAACTCAATATTGTCTGGAAATTGCCACAGGTACAAGTCAAAATATGGAAAAAGTTGCCGAAGGAGAAGGTTTTAAGGCCCTAGTCACTGCGAGTTTATGGCTTAAAATGACCTATGCATGCTAACCAGGGGATTAAAAACCAGGGTAGGAATTAGCGCAGATTCTAGGAGTGAAACTGGACTTCAGGCATACGAGGTGGAAAGGACAACCATTCACTGTTAGCCAAACTCTGCTGCCTGAGGTGGAATCAAGGAATAGAATAGCATTTGAGAGGTGGCCAAGTGTACGGCTGCTCTGCCACTCACTGGGTAGCACCAGAAATGCACTTGTCCAGGGCAGGAGTGCTCTGCTACAGGTCATCAGCCCCCAGCAGTAGCCAACAGTGATGTCAGGGGCCCTTCTGCAAGAGCAGTTTCTGGCCAAGCTATGTGAGAAGCAGGGGCATGAGGAATAGGAGATGTCCTTTCTCTGGGATTGCCCCAGTAATGGCCGATGTTGTGAAATAGCAGCAGAAGAAAAGAAGATCAACTCTGTACCAGGTTGGGCTGTCTCCCTTTACCTCTGCAGCTGGACTGGCACTCAGCCACATTTCTGCAGGAGGGTTTTGGTGCATGTTACAGGCAGAGCACACCTATTCCCCAAAACCAGAAACATTAATTTTGGAATAAAAATATTTTCTTGTGTAGCCCGTTCCAATGTGTTTCGCTGGAAAGATGACTGAAACTTTGCAGGGCACAGTACTTGGATTTCCAGTCCCCAGTTGACACTTGCATGACCTGAGATGTTGTTGAATCTTCAGTAAGAAGATTAGGGCCATTAGTGCTGTGTGAGCCATGGAATCGTGTGAAGACCAAGTAATTTATTGGGTGTAGAGAGTGTGTCCTTGCCTCCTGATGCAGCGATGGCTTGTGTCTGGAGCAAGTTTAAATAAGGGAGAATGACAGAGATAGTCAAAAACCCAGACTCCAAATGGCAAAGTCCTATCTAATCACCATCCTGATTTATGGTTGCACTCAATGATTTTAAAGTTCTTTTCAAACCTAAACAATTCTGTGATCAATGAAAAAGCTGGGAGTTGCTCTCTGTTACCTGGGCTGAAGAGGTCCAGTTCTCCTCTTCCTACAGAGCTGATGGGGACATAGGATTTGGGGGGATTTAATTTCCAGGGTCCTCTGTCGAATGAGCATGATGCTTTGGCTTTGACCTACTCCTGGCTGGATGAGTTCAAACTCTGTGACAAGCTTCAGCTGCAGACACAACATATCAGGCTTTGTATGCCAAAGCCAGAGCATGCAGCAAAACCCGTACACTGGGGCCACCTGAATTAAGGAGAAGGCTACTTTCAGCAAACAACTGATATGTCCATTGTGCGCCATATATCTGGTAGGGCTAGAAACAGAGGTACTGTTGTAACTCTGGTGCTGGGTCTTGATTTTTGGATATAATTTTTCACTCTGCCACATTCAGAGGTCAGAATGGGCCGTGTGGTGCTCATACCTGCAACCTGACTTGTGGTTTTGACAGTGCATTGATCGAAATTTTGAAATGTGGGACTTTTATCCAAGAAACTGCATCAGGAATCAATATTTAAGAAATCAGTGAACAGTGGAAATTTTGCCTGCTTCCTTGGAAGCAGAGTCTGTCTCCCTGTAGATTGTACAGCTACTGTATTTCCTTTGCATGCTCAGTGAACTGATTCTTCCTTATGATGTGCTTAATATATTGAAGGGAAACTGCAGCAGTTTGGCTGAGGCACAGACACATGTCTATCCCATAAGGCTGATCTGGACAAACCACAGGCGTTTGTCCAGACCTCAGAAGTCCTGTGCACACAGAGACTGGACCAGTGAAGCACCTGCCTGTCCAGTACTCAGCTGTTGCTGCTGGATTGACTTATGCATGTAGCCTCCCTTGTGGAAGGAACCCTTGTAAGGGGCAGGAGTGGAATGGGGATGAAATCTGACTCTCATTTAACAGCTGCCCTGCTCTCGATTACTGCTAACTCTCCTTGAAGCTTGTGTGAGGAGGCAGAAGAAAGTGCAAACTCACTGGTACTGTGAAACCAGTAAGGGCTCTGTGCAACCTCCTGGTGACAGGTGCTTTCTGTGCTCTGGTCTGGTGCAATCATCAAAGACTTTTTCTGTCTCCTCCTACATGCCACTCCCCCACCCCTTACTGCCATGTATCCTGAGCATATTACAGTCTTCCTTTCCTCTCTCAGGAGGTACTGCTCAGAGCTCTCTGCTAACACTGTACTTTTCTAGGGAGAAAATCCTGCTTCCTGCCTTTGAAAGAATTAAAGAACAACACAACTCAGAATAATCCCCCAAGACGAAAAAGACTCGCTGCCCTCTCTGCTTGACAACCTGCACTGGTTCCGGGTGAGTGGTTTTGTCAGTGAATCTGAATGCATGAATAAGAGTGGTGCCAGTACCAGGGGCTGAAGCAGTGCAGGAGATTTCCTCGGGCATGTGCATGAGAGAGTGGCAGGGATAGCTCTCATCTGCTTTAGGACAGGGGGCTGCCCAGTGGCGGGTGCTCTAAAAGTGGGGCTCTATGTCCTGGGCTGGGGTTAAATGCCTGGTGAGAAGCTTGAGCAAGACAACCTTACCACAGGACCTTGGCATGAGTAGGGAGCATTGTGGAGAGTGGTACTTGTCCTTCCAGTATTGGACTTAGCTGACCCCAAACCCACTGCTCAGCTGGTGATCGCTTTGTCATTGTAGAGCTCAGCGGGGCTCAAATTCCTGCCTATTGCATATTCTTCTCCCTTTAGCTGGTGTTCTCTCACAGAGACGGGTCAGTGGCTAGGCCCTGAGCAAATCTGTTCTCCCCCTGGGTCCTTTGTTGTGGTAGGAGTTGTCTGGGAGGGAGCTGACTGACAGGTATCAAGAAACAGAAATGCCCTACTGAGCAGAAAGCCCTTCCAGGGTCTGCTATAGCAATGCAAAGATGGCTGAGTTGGGCTTGTGAATGGAAATTTTCAACAGGCTCTTTGGCTGCACTGCTTTCAGCTTGTACTTCCCTTCTAAAGGGTAAGCAATGGGCCAGGCTGCAAAGGATCTAATAGCATGAGGGGTGAGGAAGCCTTCAGCCAGGGGGGTCTATGAACCCTGTGAGGATAGAGATCCTGGTCCTCAGGACTGAAAAAAAAGCCCAGCCAATAGCACAGTGGCTGGATTTAATGCTTCTGATCATAGGCACTGAGGTACTGATGGGGAGAAGTCAGCTGGGAGTGGAGACATCTTACTCCTCCTTTGCCATCCTTGCAAAGACAATCCCCACAAAGCACCTGTTTTTCTCAGCTGGCAGTGGGGGACTGTAGCTTCCCACTCTGGAGTGCCCATGGTCTGTCCAAAAGTAAGTAGAACTTAAGAACTGCTAACAGCAACTTTCAGACCACTGAGCAGAGTGACACGTACCTTCCCTGCAAGCATTGAGCTTCCCCTCAAACCATGTGAGGATGGGCTATTTAACTCCTCTCACTTGATGACCCAGCACCAGGAGTCCACCTCAGGAAGACTGGCACAGCTTTTTCAGTGACCCTTTGCCTTGCCCTTCCATATCTGCCTAACTATCCACAGCTCTTTCCAACACCTCTCCTTCTGCAGAGATTTCTCCTTCTTCTCCCACTTTGGGTTCTTCCTTGCTGCTACCTGCGGAGACTTCCCTCACTGAAAATTCTGCTGGTTTTGATGTTGAACATAAAGCAGAGTTTCCTTGGAGAAAAGAGAAACAGTGGGCTCCAAGTGCTGATTATTTTGCAGTCTGACCGGCTTTCAGCAATGAAAACTAAAAAGGGAGTTGTATTAACAGAGGGAAGAGGGAGCCTGGGGCAGCCATCATTGAGGGGGACACCTGACATGCTTTTCCAGTGTCATCCCTTTAACAGCATTGCTTGACCAGGGTGTGATAGTATGCACTGTACCAAACACTGCTGTCTTGGGATTATATTGCTTCTCCTCCACCAGCCCCTGGAGGCTGGTAAACCTGGGAGAGGGTTTGTGATGGGCATTTCTAATTTGGCTGACTCCTGACAGTCCCAGGAGTAAAAATGGCTAATTAGATTAACCCCTTTTGTGTTCTTCTACACAGACATTAGCAATAGTGGGACAATGGTGTAAAGCAGCCTCATTTCAGTCATTGTTTCCTCTCCATTTGTTCTGAGTACTGACAACTGGGCCTGTCCCAGCCAAGAGCCTGAACCCTCTGAAGACTGGAGCTCTCCTCTGCTGTGCTGGCCACACAGATTTTTGCCTCCCTTGGGGCAGGTTATTTGACGATTGGCTGATATCTCTTGGACACATTAGCAATCAGAAAGCTGCATCAGTGTGCTCTAGGTGGGCAGAGGGAGCAGGCATGGGCTGACTGCTGTGCTCTGCCTCATGAGAGAGAACAGCACAGCACAGGGCAAGAAGGCAGACACAGTCTTCATCTGAAATTTTTATTACTTTCTCCAATCCCGCACACCACGGCAAAAGTGCCCTGTAATGCCATGTCCTGCCAGTGGTCAGGACCTTTCCTTTCCCAGAGGCGTATCTCACACTGGATCTACTTGATCGATAGCTCCCCCTCTGCTGAGACACCCCTGGGATCCTCATTATCTGTCCAAGAGCCACAAATGGCACTTGGCTATTTCAATAAAGCAGCATTTTCTTGTTTATCTTTCAGTATGGTGCAAAAGTGCTGTGCAGGGGTCAGAGGGTGAGAGAAGAGTGGAGAATCGACCATGTCCCTGTGCTAATTACAAATGTAAATCAGCTCCAGGACACTGCTATGGATAGGATGTGTCAGTGCTGTCTGAAGTCCTGTAAAGCATTGTCTCACAGCACATCAGCAGAAAGAAGGTCACAGCATTGCTGAGATTGGCAGGGACTCTTGAGCATCATCTAGTCCTATCCCCCTGCCCAAAGCAGAGTCAGCCACAGTTGGTTGCTTAGGACTGTGTCCAGATAGCTTTTGAATATCTCCTAGGATGGAGAACCCCTGCCTTGCCCCTCTGGGCAACCTACCTCAGTGTTCAATCTGTCCTGCAGCGACAAAGACTCTCTTTGTGCTTAAGAAGAATTTCCTGGTACTTCAAATCATGTCTCCCACCACTCAGGTGGTCACTGTGCAATGGTCTGGCACTGAATTCTTCATATCCTCCCTTCAGGTGTACACTGATAAGACCCACTCCAAGCCTTCTCTCCTCCAGGCTGAGCAGTCCCACGTCTCCCAGTCTTTCCTCATGGGAGATGCCCCAGTCCTTCCATCATCTCTGCAGTCCTTCAGTGGACTCTTCAGTGTGTCCATATAGGAAGCCCAGACATGGACACAGCACGCCAGCTGTGGCCTCACCAGTGCTGAGTCGGAGGGGAGGGATCACCTCTCTCAACCTGCTGGCACAAGCACAGCAGAGTTTCTGGACTCTAGTGCTGGTCCCACCTGAGACGTCCCAGGAGTTCTGTGGTCCCAGGGGTGATGTACCAGATGCAAGCCATAAGAAACTGTTATTAGGGGTTTGATGTTGAGTTTTATCTGGACCATGTAAAGTAGTCAGACATATTTCCTCTTCATCCACTACAGCCTTACTCTGACCATTGCCTGGACAAAGCCAGGCCAGAGATCTCTGCAGCCTACCCCCATGCTCAAAACACTCACTGCTCTGTGATCTCAGAGCTGTTGCATGTCTCTGGAATGAGGGCAAAGCTGCACACAGGCAAGAAGTAGATTTCTTTCCCTACATGTAGTTTCTCTTCTTGTCATGAAGGGGTGTTAAGGCAGGAGAAGCTCATGCGAAACAGAGAATTGTCCCCTTTGGTTCCAAACAGTCAAACAGCTTCTCTGCAGGCAGCAGAACTGTCTATTATCCCTGGCAGAAACTCAATGCATCATTGCTACACAGAACTGACCTCCTCTGGCCAGCACCACTGTCCTGACCTCTTGGGAGATGCTTTCCACGTGTAACTGTGCCCTCTCTGCAGATCTACATGCTGTGTAGATCTGCATAGGCACATGCAACCTACCTTCTCCAGCTCCTCCCAGATCCTACCTCCACAGCAGGTGCAGCCCTACTGCCACAGCATTGGGCTCTGCCCGGTGCCAGCACTGCCCAATGACAGGCACCACTCCCACGGGACTCTGCAGGACTACCCCAGCACCATGGAACACGTCGACTGAGAGTCTACCTGCCTGCCCTGTGGACAGACTGGATTCATGACCTGTGCCTTTCTGAGGAAAGTCTGCCTTTCTCTTCTGCTGATAGCCTGACACGTGCACAGCTCAGGAGGAGCTTGCTTGTGGGCTCCCATGGATGCAAACTGTCTTAACACAGACAGTGCAAAACTCTGCAGCATATGAAAAAAAACTTATAAAGTGGATATATCACATTCCCTACCATCCACAAACCTCTGGGAAGATTGAAAGATATAACGGGCTGCTAAAAACTATGTTGAGGGCATTATGTAATGGGACATGGAAACACTGGGATACAAACTTGGCAGAAGCCACTTGGCTAGTCCATACTAGGGGTTCTGCTAACCACCCTAGTCCCGCCCAAACTAAGCCCTTGGACACTGTGGAAGGAGACAAGGTCCCTGCACTACACACAGGGAAGTGGCTGGGGAGCTCAGTGCGGATTTCTTCCCCCATGGGAAAAGGCAAACCCATTTGTGGGATTGTCTTTGCCCAGGGACCTGCCTCTTGATATTTGAATAACTGAATGCAGGAACATTTCAGTGATGACAGCTTTGTAACAGTCAAACTTGGCTGGGTTTTTTTCTGAAGCTGAGCCTGCACAACAAAGAAAGTAAGTCTTTGAAGACTTTCACAGCAGCTTTCCTAGAATCTGAGTTAAACGCAAAATTTCTTCAGCAAGCAACTTAAAATTTGCCCAAATAATTTAATATTTTTTTCTGTTGTTGTGGTGTAGAAATATTTAAGATGTGCATATAGGTTTTTAAATACTAAAAAATCTCAACAGTTTCAAGCATTTAATGTTGTAACGTGAAAGCTTCATCATTCCCACAAGTGCAATTCACGCCTTGGCACTTTCACTTTATCACACAACAAAGTCTGAGATTACTCTCACCCTAAATTCCAAACACAGCACTGTACCAACTACTAGAAGGAAAATTAACTCTGTCCCTCATGAGCTGCCACTCATCCTCTCAGGGATGGAATATGCTCTATATTTTCTTCTTTGTCCCCTAATGTCTCCCAAATTATTTCTACTGCTTTTTTCTGTCAGTCTGTGCTTTTCTGTGGTCTTTCCAGTTTCTTTGTGAGCCACTGGAATTAAGAGTTTCTCTTTTTGTGTTTACTGCTTTTCATTTATGCATAGAGCAGATCATTTTTCCTGTCAATTGTGAGCAGATGAACAGCTCAGCCCTCTGCACACTTTCTTTTTGGACCTCACAACTGAAATCTCTGTTGGCAGCCTATCACCACAAGTGATGATGGAAAGGGGATCTTCCCTTTCATTCCCTTTCATATCCATTGCTTTAAAAACCTTTCATACATGATCCTTGACAAAAGTTTTTTAAAAACCCTGACTGGTCTGACACTGAGGTCATATCCTTACTGATGTGTGTTTTCCTTCAACTAGATGCATTTGAAGATTGCTTTTTACTTCTCCTGCTCTGCCTAGTCCTCCATTTAAACAAGCTGGTCTTTTCTCTGGGAGAGGAGCATGGACAAAGATGTGGGATGCTGTGTGGCTTTACAGAGCCTGTAGTCAAAGATTACACTCAAGGTACTATTTCCAGAAGTTTCTCTGCTGTGTACAATATTTTGCTCACAGATTCTAAGTGTGGAACTTTGTGGGGCTAAAATTATACTATTTGTGAGAAGGGGATGCAAACCTGCCCTGATGCTCCCACATTTGGCCCTCCAGCACTGTCAGTGTGCCATAGCTATCTCCAATCTCCCTTCAACCAGAATTTTAATACCTCCTGTCTTTAAAACATGCTCACGGGAAGATGTTGCACACTGGGTGGTGCCAGCTTTTCTGATGTTAGCTACTTTAGCAGAGACAAAAGATAAAGAGGACAGATGTTCTTCAATGTCCAGTACAAGTTGGAACAGGTGCATCTCAGTTGATTCAGAGATTCCCTGTTTTCTAGCTCTTTATAAGTCCTTAAGATCTATTGCACTCCTCCCCCATGCTGGAAATCTCCTTGGGTAGATGGGGAGATAACCACAGAAAAATCTGCAAAGAGCAGGACAAAATGTAGTGCAGACATCTTCCTTCCCCATTTTTTTCTTTCAGCAACTTCTGACTGATACCCCTAAAATAGTCAAAATTCCTCTCTTTATGTGAAACCTCACTGCCAGGAACTAGGCATTAGATTTGCAAACACTGAATTTTCTTGCAAAATATCTCGTGCTCCCTGCTCAAGCCTTGAAGTTACCTCCAAAAATGGTCTCTCAAACATTTCAGTGTTTCTGGCAGAGTGGAGACTGGTGAAGCAGCCACGGATAGAATAACCTTCACCGAGAGAGGAAAGCTACCTTCTTCCTTACAAGAAGGAAAATCCAAGCCATTGACAAGAGAATTTTGGTGACTTACTGCAGCAGTCTGAGAACTTCCAGCTGATGCAATAGAAAATATTTACACAGTTCCAGACTGGCGATGCAGAGAGAATGCGCTGTGGAGGGGGCTGCTCTATTGCAAAAAAAACAGAGAAAGGGAGCAAGTCAGCAAGAGGGTGGGGACATCAAAGGAGCAAGATCTGCTGGTGAGTTCCTTCTGTGCAATAACTTTTGCTCTAAGAAGGCAGCTGAGCACATGGTGCAACATGGGATCTAATGATTAATCCTGTACTTTCTCATATCAAAAGAGAAATTTCATTTTGTTTGGACAAAAATACATTTTCCAGTGCACATAGATGGGAAGACATCTGAAGAAAAAATTGGGTGAGTCCCTTTATATCTGTGTGTTCTGCTCCCACCTTCCCTGTACAGGAATTTGTGTCATTGCTGTGGTATGGTCCAGCTCTAAGAAAAGCAAAGTTTGGAGGAGGGGAGAGCCCACATTTCCCTACTCAACATGGGTCTCCTCAGGTCACCACAGCAAATGAGAAGTCTGGTTTGTGTGTAGAAAGTCTGTGGTGGGTGATTGCCTCAGGTGGTAATCTGTTCTACTGTAGGAAGCCACACTGCATCCCTGCTGACTGGGAAGCAAGACAATGCCATTCTAATCCACAAGAAATCTGTGAGGGAAGACACAAAGAACTATAGACCTGTGAGTCTAACCTCAGTTTCTAGAAAAATTATGGAGAAGGTCCTACTCAATACTACTGAAAAGCATTTGAAGAATAATGCAATCTTCAATATGGGTTCACAGAGGAAAAGTCCTCTTTAACCAGTTTGATTTCTTTCTAGGATGAGGTCACACCCCAAATTGATAAAGGGAAGGTGGTGCATGCAGTTTTCCTGGCTTTTAGTGAGACTTTTGATACTATCCCTTACAGCAACCTTCTGGACAGTTGTCCAGCTGTGGGAAGGGTGAGTTGATGGTGTGCAGTGTGAAGAGCTGGCTGGATGGCAGGGCTTGAATGGTTGCAGTGAATGCATCTGGCTGGTGAGCAGTCACTGGCGGTGTCCTTGGGGCTTAGCCCTGGGGCCAGTACTGTTCAGTATTTTGATCCATTATCCAGATGCAGGAAATGAATATCCCATTTGCAAGTTTGTTGACAATACCAAATTGGGAGGTGCTGTTGACTTTCTTGAGGGACAAGAGGACTCAAAGAAGAATTTTGATGGGTTGGAGCATTGGCTATCTCAGGCATGAAATGGAAGTAGTCCAAGTGCTGTTTTCTGCAGCTGGGAGGGAGTAACACTGGGTGCAAGTCTAAACTGGGAGAGGAGTGGCTGAAGAGCAGAGAGGGACCTGGGGGTACAGATTGGCAGCAGGCTCAAGAGGAGTTAGCAGTGTGCCCAGGCAGCTGAGAGGGCAAATTGCATGCTGGAGACATCACACATAGCACAACCAGCAGGTCCAGAGAGGGCATTATCACAGTCAACATTGCTGCAGCCTCACATAGAGCACTGTGTGCAGGGCTGGGCCCCAACACTGAAGAAGGATGTGAAGGTCCTCAAACATGTCCAGAGGAGGGGAACAGAGGGTGAACCTTCCGGTGAAGAGCTGGAAGGCGTGTCCTACAAGGAGCAGCTGAGGGCTCTAGGCTTGTCTTCTTCAGAGAAATGGAGGTTGAGAAGCATTGCTTTCTGCACCTTCCTGAGGAGGGAATGTGGAGAGAGAGGTGGTGGGCTGTTCTCTCTGGGATCCATGGACAGCACAATTGGGAATAGTCCAAAGTCATGCCAGGGGAGGATCAGAACAGACATTAGGAAGCATTTGAATGCCCAAGCAACAGGACAAGGAGTAATGGCCAGAAACTAAACCACAAAAAGTTCCACCTCAGCATGAGGTAGCACTCCTGTACACTGAGGGTGGCAGAGGACTGGAACAGCTTGTCAGGCAGGTCATGTAGTCTCCCTCTGGAGACATTCAAACCCACCTGGCTGTGTTCCTGTGTCACCTGCTCTGGGTCATTTCTTCAACTCTATATCTGGAAGGCTATAAATGACACAAGTTTATTGTGGGAGACAAGGGGATTGAATTCATAGTTTCTAAACCTACTGTCAGGTTCAGGAGGCACAATCCCCATGAACTGAAAGAATCTTGCAGTTTCTTTTTCTTATGTGTAGCTGTGAAAAGCAAGACTGGCAGTGAAAAGAAGGAAGACAGGCAGTTTTCACACAGTCTGGTGTGTATTGTCTTCATCAACAGATAAAAGTGGGGTGGTATAGTAATGAATAGAATGCTTGATCAAGCTGGAATCAGTGGATCTAAATCCATGGAATGCTGTTTACTGATCCAAAAGCTGGGGTGACCACAGCAGCACTGCAAGGTTCCTGCAGCAAATACCCATCACCTTTGCCAGTGGCCTTTGCGCAGCTTAGCCTTGGGAGGGCTTAGAGTGACTTGGTTGGGCCACCTCAGGTGTCTCTGCTGTTCTGAACCTCATGAAGGCATTAACATCTGTGCAAACAAACTTTCTCTCAGAACGGAGGTTTTTCTCCACCTTCTATGCATGTGACCTTGCAATCTTGTACAACGAAGCAGCTCCTCTTTAAGGCAATGTCTTCAGTTCATGATAGGCATTTATTTGGGTCCAAATGGAACATACTAAGTGTGTAATATATGGAGAATATAGACTCATTTGTGAGGGTTTCTTTGATTTAAATTTAGGATTACAAATGGACTAGCTCTTATTTGACTTGCAACACCAAAGAAGGTCTTCCAGAACTTGCTGATGTGGTAAGGTGACTTTGTTCTTCCTTGGTTTCATTTAAGCTTGTATTATCTTTGCAAACTTCTGGGAACAAGAATAATATTCAGACCTTCCATCTGTCAATGCACAGTGACAAAAAGAAAATGGCACCTGCATAGTCAGGCAATAATCTTCCTCATTATGAGAACTGTTGGGTGGCTGGTGCCTTCTAGCACTCTAGAGGGGACTGGTTTGCCTGTGTACCCTCCTTGTTCTTTTGTTCTGAGGAATATGGAAATAACAGTAAAAACTAAACAGATAAAATACAGTAGACTGTCCAGGCCTTGCAGCCAGTTGGTAATGGAGCAGGATTGGTTCTTTATTTATCTCTTTGGAGTAGGTTTGATTTTAGTCTTAGTATTTATGAAGACAGAACATCAGGTTAATCCCATCAATGGAGTTTGACAAGAGATACTACTTGAAAGTCCTGGTTTGTTTCAAAGAAAAGTCAGTAAATAAAGTGTTACCCTCAGGTTCCATGGAAGGCAAGGGGATAATGTTCCATTCTACAGAAACAGCCAGCACCACTCGCTGTCATGGGGAAAGCTGTGGTAGGGACCTGTCCACCTAGGAGGTACATCAGAAATGTCATTTGCTGCTTGGTTTTGTTTGGAAGAGTTTGTGTATGGGAAAGGGGTTTATTGCCAGGTGATAAAAATAAATTCCCTTCCAACATGATCAAACTCCTAAGAACAAGCCTGGGTGGCTGTGGAGCCCTTTCTGGCTGCTCAGGCCAACATAAGCCACTCCTCAGTGGAGGCTGGATGCTGTAGAGGCCAGAGCTTCTCTAGAGGCACCAAAGCAGTAGTGACAAGACCCTGGCAGCCCTTTAGATACCCTTCCCCAAGGTCTGCTCCTTGCAGATGGTCAGAGGAGCTAATTAATCAACTCTTAAATAAACCTTCCTAAGCAGGCCCCAGGAAAATAACCTAAAGGCGAAGGCAAGGTGTGCCACAGCTTATGCTTTGCTGCCTGTCCTTCTCCCTGCCCAGCGTAGGCAGAGCTGTGCCTGGAGGACTGAGCAGCTGTGCTGACCATGAGCGAGCAGAGCCATGTCAACAGCCTGTTCCTCAACGAGGATGCAGCCAAGCGGCTCCATGCCCACAGCCGGGTGCAGCGGTTCCAGCAGGCCGTGCAGAAGCGGGCAGCGCGAGCCAAAAAGCGGATGCACAGCATCACTGCTGAGAGCACTAAAAGCTTCTTCAGGAGAAATGCCTTTGTCCTCTTCACTATTGCTGCAGTCTTACTAGGTATGGAGCTGGTGGCAACACCAGGCGCTATTTATAAATATGGGGAAATGTTTGTTTATTTTACAAAGATTTTATTTTATCATAGTGATTTAACTGAGGAGGTGAAGCTGATGAACTGACAGCTGGAAGTGCTGTCCACATCATGAGTACTTTTGTGTGCAAGAACAAGAGACCCTACAGAGAGTGTGTATGTGGGAGGGAGTCCTTGTTGATCCTTTCTGGCTGCAATATAGAAACAGTCTACATCAGAAAGAGTTTGATGATCCAACTCAACCAATCCTTGTACAAATCATCCAGGTTTCTTCAGAGGCATCTTGTGGGTGCAGCTGTAGGCACAAGGGCTTTTCAGGTTCATCCCACAGCTTTAGCCTGACAGGATGAGAACTGCTGCAAATGCCTGTGATACAATGCATACCAAATCTACTTAGCAGACAGCAGGTTGTCACTAGCTATTGATCCAGGCTATACGTCTCTAACTGGCTGAACTCAGCTTTAAGAGGTGGGTAGACAAAGAATGTGACCTGTGTAGTCACACTTATTTTAGTCTGGGAGATCATATCTCTCATCACAGCATTTTGTGTTCATGAGCTTCCTGGGAACAGACACCAGAAGAGCAACAGACAGGGAACAAGGAGACCTGTGGTTTCACACAAGGCTCCTGTGCACATAAATATGTCAGAGAGAGAGAGAGCATACAGTAAGAACTGGATCATAGCCTTTTAGAAAATGAGCTTGTTCCTTTGGGGAGAGGAGGAGCTGAGAGTAGATGAGAAAGAGAAAAGCCACACTGCAGAACTGAGGGACAGACTGCTAGATCACACTGTCCCACTTACATTCTCATCCCTTGTTGATCCACAGGGATTATCCTGGCCTTCTCCCTGCGGCCCTACCAGCTGACCTATCGCCAGATCAAGTATTTCTCCTTCCCCGGTGAGCTGCTGATGCGTATGCTCCAGATGCTGGTTCTTCCTCTCATTGTCTCTAGCTTGATTACAGGTGAGAAGTGCTTTCTGCTGCTTTCAGCCAAGACAATGGTCAGCAAAGCTGTTGTTCGGGCACCTCTTCATGACCCAGCTGGAGGTGCTTGGATCAGCTTGGCTAGTAGTGACAAGCCTGAATCTAAAGCCATAGTGAACATGATCCACCCTGCTGGCTCAGTAGTGGCACAGTGAAGCAGAAGACCTTGTGCTTTCTTGGAAGACTAGGGAGAACACAATGTGGTGGTTCCAATGCCCAGCACTTGAGCATTAACAAGAATTTAATCATACATAACCTCAAATGTCTCCAAGTTTGTTACCCAAGTCAACTTCAGGTTTCCTCTAGCCTAGAGGAAAGTTAATTTGTGTCAGTCCAAAAGGGTTGAAGTTGATCGATCACTGGCTGGAGGGCTTGATTCACCCAGATCCTCAAGGAAGACATGACACACAGCCAAGCTTTCAGACAACGGAAGGGACTGCAAGGTGTTCCACCTGCTGAAACATCCCACCATTAGGGACTGAAAGGCCCAATGTACTAGGAGGGGATTATTTCCCTTCTGAGAGCTTTCAAAGAAAATTACTACATTCCCAAATGCAGCCTAAGATCCACCAGTGCTATGCTTCTTCATGACCACAAGCCACATTCTTTCATACCAACACCGTCCTGGAATTCCAGATTCTGGCCCTTGTATGCTATGCTTCCTAGAGACCCTAGCTCCCTGTCCTACTCATGCATGTGCCTTGCACCCTTTGAATCTTCCTCAAGCTTTCCCGTTCTCTCTAAGACAATAGGTTTCCTCACCTTGTGTCTCTATGTGACACCCCAGGAATGGCCTCACTGGATAGCAGAGTCTCAGGAAAGATGGGGATGCGGGCTATCATCTACTATATGGTGACCACAATCATAGCTGTTTTCATCGGCATCTTCATGGTGATCATCATACACCCAGGAAAAGGATCTAAGGACAAACTTCACCGAGAAGGCAGAATTGAGCAGGTGCAGACCACAGATGCCTTCATGGATTTGGTGAGGTAGGTAAACAAGATGGTCTCATGTTGAGACCATATCAGTGAGGTTACATTCCTCCGTGGAGTGTCCTTGTGAAGTATCACAGCTTTAGGCATACAGTCTTAGGGAAAGAGGTTAATGGCTGAGTCTTGGCAAGCCTACTAGCTCTAGCTTAGTCTAGCTAACTGGCTTTGCCACTCCAAGACTGAGTGCTTGGCCTGGAGTCCAGCCCTTCTCCAGAGGTATTAATGTAAGAGATCAAGGTGTGCTCAACAAAACAAGTAATGAAAACTATCAGTGGCTACCTACCTTTCAGAAATTCACCCAGCAAAGGCTACTCCAAATATCCATCTTCAATGACTAATGGAAATCAAGGAAGTGGTTCCCAAGGCATTGCCTCTTCTTCCCTTGCCGTGACCTTACTCAGTGAATTGCAAAGCTGTACTATCTCAAGTGGTATAAAGCCATGTTTTTGAGGTACAGGATAACAGAGAGCTCAAATGACAGCTGTAGATGTGAGGCTGAGAGCAAGGCAGTGTATTAAACATTGTAATACGGTATTGTTTCAAGGTTCAGTTGGATTTGAGGATGGTTTTACAATGTACCTATATCCCAGGGCAGTATGTATGTTGTCTCTTTCCACATACCTGAATAACCTTCTGGAGTTTGAAAACATGCAGTGGGAGTCTGACAAGATGCAAGAGGTGCTGGGTCCAGATCAGCATATTTCCTTTTTCTGTCAGTCAGACCAAAAGGGCTTGAGTGGACATTGTGAAAGTTGTGACCTCAGACACTGCTCCAGGACAAAGAAGTTGGCCAGGAAGTCCATGTCTTCTTCCTAGTTCAACAGGAAAATAACACTTTCCTTCTTTTATCTACTGCAGGAATATGTTCCCACCCAACCTGGTAGAAGCCTGCTTCAAACAGGTATGAAATCTCATCTTTGCGCCCTGTGCCCTGGATCATGGTTCTACCTATTTCTCTGAGGGATGGAATAGCACTTTATTCCCCAGGTCTGACTGCTGCAGGAGGCACTGCAGATGTTAGTCTGTATTATAGCATCCCCCATGCAAGCTTTTCAAACTGTCTGTGGATGGGGGCTTCAACCCCATCCCATCCCACAGAGGCAGGAAGGGTTTGCATGATCTCGGGTAGCAGGCTTGGACTGGCAGTGATGTGGAGCAGATTCTCCAAGAATCTGTTTCTTCTGCAGTGCTAGTAACCTTAGAAGCAGCACAAAGGGTTATCATAGAAGCCAGAATATCTCAGTCCTAGTGACATGAGATGCTCTAATGGTCTCTTTTGACCTTCTGCTCTATGAACTTTCTGAACTTTCTGATGAAAGCACTACACTGGGGACCCTGAGAACAGGAAAAGCAAGTTTCCCACACAGGTCAGCAGCAATTTGCAGTACTCTCCTTACTTTAAGAAGGGATGTAAGTGCCTAGCATGTGTCCTGAGCCTCTGAACTAGGGCCTGTGTGTGCATCTGATAATCTGTGTCTTTTCAGTACAAGACGCAGTACAGCACCAGGGTCTTCACCAGAACCATCCTCCACAGCAGCAATGTCACAGCAGGTGTGACAACCACTCAGATCCCTGTGCCTGAGAATTTCACCAGCATCATGGAGAATGTCACTCATGCCCTGGGAACCATCTCCGAGGTGCTGACCTTTGAAGAAGTCATTCCCATCCCGGGCTCAGCCAATGGGGTGAACGCGCTGGGGCTGGTAGTGTTCTCCATGTGCTTCGGTTTGATGATCGGCAGCATGAAGCAGAAGGGACGGGCCCTGCGGGAGTTCTTTAACTGCCTCAACGAAGCCATCATGAGGCTGGTGGCCATTATCATCTGGTGAGGAGCACGGCCGGTTGGAGCAGGAGGTCTGCAGGTGCAGTTTCCATTGACATGATGAGAAGTAGGGTAGCTTTAAGGATTTCATGCACAAGACAGTAAAAGCAGATGGACACAGCTCTACTTTGGCTCCATCAAGCTGGAGGGAAAAGTCTGGATGGGATATTTGTTCACATTTCATTTCCTGTTCTTTTTTGTTTTTACCTTAGAAATATCAGATACACCAGGACTTGCTTTTCTTGAGGCATTTGGAAGCATCCTTGGAAGACCAGAGAGCTGGAGTGGAAGATCTCTTAGCCTTACCAACAGGAGTAGAGTGTGAGGCTTTCTCACCAAAAGCTTTCCTTCCAGCTGTGTTCCAGGAGTCTGACTTAGCTTTGAATCACAGTAACCCCTTGTCACTTTCCTGATTTCAGGGTGGCAGCTGTATGCAGTAATGCAATAGCTCTGAGAGCTGAGCTGGGTTGATAGGATCAGCTCAAAGTTTCTGCCTTTCAGTTTGAGGTCGCCCAGATTCCGACTCCTCTGGAGCTCAGCTGCTCATTGCTTTCTATGTAAGGCTGCCTATGACACATGGTCCAGACAAACAAGGCATTGCTTAGACAAGTCTACTCAAGAAGGCAGCATTTTACCAAATCTTGTTATTTTAAGCTTTTTACCCAGTTAGGGCTCAAAGTTCTGTCAGGTACTGCAAAAGAGGACAGATGTGGATCTGGCAGAATACACCCAAATGTTTGACAGGGAAGAAATCTATCAGCCTGACACCCACTCCCATTTTAGATCACTCCAGCTTCCTTTCCTTGGTCTTATAAGTCACAGTCTTGTATCTCAGAGCAAAATGCTGAGCACAGCAGGACAGGCCTTACAGAAAAAGGCATAAAAGGGAAGAATATCGCTGAGCTCATAGCAGATGTTGGGAAGCCCCACGCCCCCGGAGTCTTTTACTCTGTGTCTGAACCAGAACTTGGGGCTTTGCTTTCCTAAGAAGAGGTAAGACTTGCCCGAGGACACAGAAGGGAGAACATGAGCACAGTGGAACAAGTAGACCTGCACAGTACTCCAGAGACCTTCGACACCCCTTCTTAAGCCTCCCCTTAGAGAAGGAAGGCAGGGTGTTTATGTATAGAACATTGGTTACACTTGGTCACTGCCTGTTCATGCCTTCCTGTAGCCACAGTCCGCAGACCATTTCCCAGGAGCTTGTTTTTCCTGGGGAGATCTGGTCACTGGCTGCAGCCGAGGATGTGTTCTAATAGGAAGGTCAGAGGAAATGAAATATTTGTTAAATCCTTTCCTGAAACTTTTCCAAACCTCCCAGGCTAAGCTGGAGTTTGGCATGTGGACCTCTGAGCCTTGTGCATGAGTTGCATGTGAGCTCTTGAGCTGCAGAGGCCCAGCCCTGAGAGGTGTGGCAATGGAGCTGGAATTTTCTTTGGTCCAGCTATTATATTAGTGTCCATGATTCTTTCCATATCTGTCTTATGTCTTCTCTTCTGTGGAGCCTCACTGCTGCTTGCCAGCTGTATTGTTACGGAAGGGGGAAAAAGACACAAGGAATGGAAAAGATAGCAGGATACCTCAAAATGCAGTTTTGTATGAGCCATGGCTGCTTTTACAGGTATGGGTGTGCCCAGTCCTTGTTACACCAGATCTGGAATCCCTAGATGTTCATATTCCCTAAATGTGAGCATCTGAAGACAGGAAGGCTGATATCCCAGAGACTATAGGACACTCTTGCTTTTACTCCCTGATTCCCCGTTTCTCCTGTACTTTTCTATGCCTCTCAGGAAAAAAAATACTCTCAGCCCAAGCTCTGTTAGGAAAGGAAGGGACTCTGAAGGTTTCTCTACATAACCTTCCTATCAATTCTACAAGGAGCGTTGTAGAAACATGTAGAAAACCCAAGAGGAGGAGGAAACCACCAGTGCCCAAGCTGTGTGCACAACAAAGTGCTGGGGTCCTCAGGCATGCACCAAGAGCTGATTTTTGACCATGGGATGAACAAGTTCCAGCTCTCTCCAGGTTTCTGGAAAAGAAAACAGCAGTATCATCCAGTGATTAGGCTAAGTGAGCACTTACAGTATGCTGGCTTTTTGGGGATTTGTCCAGACAGCATGTGTTAAAGCTGGTGTGAAAGTGTGGGAGCCAGTTCTGACCATCAGCCTTGTGTTTCTGTCACAGGTATGCTCCAGTTGGGATCATGTTTTTAATTGCGGGCAAAATCCTGGAGATGGATGACCTAGCAGTGATGGGAGGCCAGCTGGGGATGTACACACTCACTGTCATCGTTGGACTCCTCATTCATGCCCTTTGCATCCTGCCCCTGCTCTACTTCATTGTCACTCACCGAAACCCCTGGGTATTCATTGCAGGGCTCCTGCAGGCTCTTATCACAGCCCTGGGCACCTCCTCCAGGTATGATGGCTATGCAGGAGTGGGGTTGGGGCTGATGTAGATGCTACCTCTCAGCATTCCACTGCTCTCAATGCAGCACTGTGGTCTCACAACTTCCAGCACTAGCAGCTTTTTGCAGTGGACCAGCCAAACTCATTTGGGACTGGGAAGGTTCCCACTGCCCTGCTCAGGAGCCCTAGTCACATGACCAGCTCTGACCATCACTGAATGGCCCATATTCCTCCTGACCAAACATGAGGGTGACTTTGCTTACCACTGAAATGCTGAGCTCAGGACAAATATCAAATTCTGCTGAATCACAGCATTATTTTACATGCACATACCTCTCACACACATGCACTTGCACACATTGTCACATCTGTCTCTCCCAGGCATACACACTGCATGCAGCTGTCATTAAACTTTCCAGAGGCCTAGGCAAAGGCATCAACACCAGTATGTTCAATGACTCCCACTGCCATGTCACACAGCCAAAGCAAGGGATGGTAGGTAACTGTTGTTTCACTAAGCGCTATGTTTCTTGTTACATTCGTTTCCTGGCAAGCACATAGGAGGCTGTTCCACACATATTCTCATACCAAAACACATAGCATTTTTCCTGCTCACATTCTCTTTCAGAAACAGTTCTTTGCTTTCTCTGCAAGATATATTCTCAAACATGGGTCATTCTTGTCTTACGGACTGAGAGAGGTGAGAAAGGACTCAAGTTTTTTTAATAGCAGAAACGGGAGTTCTGGTCTTGAGGCTCTGTCCTATATACCCTGAACACTCCTTCTTTTGGTGTTATACCAGCATTATCAGCCTCAGGGTTATACAGCCGCTGTCCCAACCCTCTGAGGAAAGCCATGTCTGAATATGCAACTGCAGCATGCATCATATCTGAGGAAGCCTTGCTTAGACTCTTCTTTCTCCTAGCAGCTTCTGGCCTCTGGCTTACATAGCAGGGTGAAAAAGCAGGTGGATAAGGTCATAAACCAGGCAGAGGCTTAGTCCTTCTTCCAAAGTCAGCATACATGCAATTCATGTAGTTTTGTAAATTCCTTTCAGCTCAGCGACTCTGCCCATAACCTTCAGGTGCCTGGAAGAAAACAATGGCGTGGACAGGCGTATCACGAGGTTTGTGCTGCCTGTGGGAGCCACAATTAACATGGACGGCACTGCTCTGTATGAGGCCCTTGCAGCCATCTTCATTGCACAAGTCAACAACTATGAACTTGACTTTGGGCAAATCATCACAATAAGGTGACTTTTGAAAGAGTTTTGGGACTACAGAAAGAGTTTCAGTTTTGTTGGCTTATCTGAGGTGTGATCAGGTTTTGCTGTTGCTCAGAAGATGCAATAAGAAAAAAAAAAGTATGGGAAAGAAGGGTTGTACTACAGCTCCAGGTGTCAAAAGCACATATGGACACCATGTCTTTGAGGCTCCACTTGAGCCCTTCTTGCATGTCCAGGTCTTAGGAAAACCTGTGGTGTGCCGTCTGTTATGAGGGGGTGTCTGGCAGGGGCAGCCTGGCACTGTGCTGATGTCCCATGTATCCATCCTTCTTGGTGACCATGGCAGAAAGGCTGCCAAGACGATGATGAGTTTGAGCTACTTCCTGACATTTCTGCAAATGCGACCACCTCTTTTCTTCCCTTTGCTGATAGCTCTGCTTTCCTGTTCTCTTCAGCATCACTGCCACAGCAGCCAGCATCGGAGCCGCAGGGATCCCCCAGGCAGGACTGGTGACAATGGTTATAGTGCTGACATCAGTGGGGCTGCCTACTGAAGACATTACACTGATCATCGCTGTGGACTGGTTTCTGTAAGTTCCTTGCTCAGCAGGCATGCATGGCTGCACACTCCTGCCAGTGCTTACAGACCTTGTCTGTACTTCCAATGTCTCTGCTAAAAGCAGGCTCAGTAACCTGTATCCATGAAATCTTTGCACAGTAGCCCTCTCTGCCCATACTGGAGTCTTTGCCACGTGCTTCAGTGACCCAAGGCATCAGAGGTCTCTTGCTGATCAGCCTGGTGACCAAACAGAATCTCCTTCATTTGCTTTATTTTAAAACACACCCAGAAATTATCTGCAGAATCATAGGGAAAGATTGTGCCAATAAGCAAATCCACACTACAGAATGATAGTTTTGGGTTACCATATATTGAAAGAGGTATGAGATTGGGCTGTACAAAGTTGAAGAGTGTTTAGATGGGTGCAGGTACTCAGCCACACTGCTACATTTCAGCTTTCTTTCCCTTTTAAATAAAATCACTTGGGACAAGTGATTTTATAGGAGTGCTCCTAGGAACCAGGTTGAAGAATGTATTTGTGCACAGTCCCACCTCTTGTCTTCTCAAACACCAAAATCCTGACAGATGGATACACTGTCAGTGTTTCCTCTGTTCTTCTGTATCTTGTATTGTTGGTTTGTAGCCAAAGCAGCCAAAGTCTGCTCCCAGCCATGGCTGACCAGTTGGAAACAGTTTTGCCCAACATCTCCATTTCTCCTGTGGATTGTGCATAAGAACAGACTTGGCTGGGAAGAGCCCTGCCTCCTAATATGCCAGGTTACTTCTTGTGCTTATTCAAAGTAGATTATTTCAATCAGGTGCCACTGTTGTTACCACTGAAGGATCTGATGGGGCGCTGGACTAGTGACAGTTTCAGCAGCTCTGACGTATTGTTGTGGATGTGGAGAATATCTCATTGCAAAGGGTCTTTTAGATGTGCTGTTTTGCACAAAGAATCTGGTGCCTTATCTTAGCGCATACTGTCCTTGCTGAGGAAATCTGAGTCCACAGCAGCGCTGCCATAGGTTTGCACCAGAATTTCAGCACTTTTTGGAGAACAAAATGCAACTGAAGTGAAACAGACGTGGTGAGGCCAATCTGAGTCTGCAGCAAGGCCTTTGGAAAGGACAGTGTCCATGTAGAAACAGAGCAACCTTCCTCTTGATTTGTGTCAAGTACAAAACTTTTCAGTAAAAAATTGAGAATGCAATAAAATAGGAATGAATGTAAAGCTTGTGTTCAAGGATATCAATCAAGGAAGGCTCTCTGAGAGTAATTTTTCCATTATTAGAGTGATTTAGAAAGTAGAAAAAGTTTCACTGAAGATATTTCTTGAAATAATCTTCATCCCCTTAGCTGCTACTATGAAACTGTATTTCATTTTTGTCTCTGATTTTTCAGGGACCGCCTTAGAACAACTACCAATGTCCTGGGGGATTCTTTGGGGGCTGGCATTGTGGAGCATCTCTCCCGGCATGAGCTGGATGCGCAAGACTGCGAACTTGGTAATTCTGGGATAGAGGAGAAAGAACAGCTCTCCCACCTGGTTTGCCCACAGAACGACACCCACAGGCACTCCAGAAGGGAGACAGCACTGTGAAACTGGGCGAGTGCAGATTAATGCTGTAAAAAGCCAAAACTTGAAACAGAAGTCCAGAGTGGAGGACAAAGAAAGACCCATTGTGCAAGACACTCACTTCTCTATCACCTCTGCCACATGCAGTCTTCCCTAATCCTGTTTCTCCCCCACTTCTCTCTGACTGGGATTAAAGAAGAGAAAATTAAACTGCAAAGAAAGCCTGATTTAGTCATTCTTATGAGGCCCAATAGTTAGACCTAAGTAAAGAAGACTCAGTGAAGGAGCTGGACTAGGAGCTCCTTTATTTCTGAACTAAGCAGCCAGGTGAGTTGGGAACACCACCATCTGTGGACTGGCACCAAAAATGTTGCCATAACTCTGCCCTGCAAGATACAGCTACAAAGTCTTAACTTGGTTAGTACTTTTACCCAAACAAGCTTTTGAATTGACCTCCTTGCTCACAGTCCTGGTGTTTGCTGTTTGCACAGATATGCACTTGATGCTTCCTGAGAGCTCTTCTGGCCCCCTGTCTGACTGTAGAAGGTAGAGTCACCCACCTCCTGAAGGAATGTAGGATCATACAGCAGGGACAGGGCTGGCTGGTAGCACCAATAGTGGTCAACAGACTTCTCATTAGTGGAAGATCCTAAAGGATAGTGAAAGAAGCAAACAGTTAGAAAATTTATTATACCCATTTTTCAGTCAGTCTTGAAACAGCTCTCCCCTCTACCAAGCTCTGCCAAAACCCAGTTAACTTAATTTCTCTTTAGCAAGCTCTTTTCCTCATGCTGAAACCAGGAGGGGAAAAGCAAAGTTTAAGAATGTGCTGGTTTAGAGCAAATTTGGAGAGGGGACCTCCAAAGGAGTGTCCTTCAGAAGAGCAGATTTCAGAACAATTTGCCCACCTGAGCACCTGAGTGGTACATCTATGCCAGGAATGATTCCCTGCCATGCCAGATTTGCTCCAAACAGTTTCACTCCTCATCACAAGATTCCTAAGGAAATGGTTTCTGTGCTCATCTTTGCTTATTTTCACAAGTGACTTCCCCTCAGTCACATTGCTCTAGAATGTGCTTTCGAATACCTCTGTCTTTCTACAGCTCCTCATCTTTTATAGGCAGAGCCAAATTACTTCTTAGTGCTTGCACGAGTTTGCCAGACTCCAGACATAAAAATTCAGGATATATTTTTCAGCTCCTACTGAATGGAGTTCAGTTTCTGTTTAACACACTTGGACACGAGCCCAAATTACATCTATAACATCTCAGAGGCTAAAGATAGAAGTAGGGACCTGCTTCATCCATGCTCTCTCCCCCTTCCTTGGAATACAGCTGATATCTCTCACACCAGTGAACAGGACTGCTAGGACTTGCTCCATAATGTTCAGGTCCATGAACATCCAGAAAATGAATGTCTATACTCAACCAGGAAGATGTTAAGGATCTACAGTGTTGGGTCTGCTGCAGCGTAGCTGTCCTGCTTTCAACAATGGCTAAGAGAAAGAACAGCAGTGAGCAGCCTCCTGACCCACCAAGAAACTATCTGAACTGGGCAGCTTTCACTTGAGGTCTGCTCATTATTCTAAATCCTATGTCACTTACACCCCTCTACTCTGGCTTTACATACTGATGTTTTTCATCCCTAGCCATAGCCATGCACTCAGAGACACACATTGTGGAAGGAAGACCTCAGAGGCATTGCTGGAGTCAACTTTGCCAATCACAACTGCACACTGGCCCATGCTGCCCTCCCCAGCACTAACAAAGCTTCCTCAAACACATTTCTTGAGACATTCAAAGCCAGATCCTAAGGCTCTTTTTAGTTGTTCAGAAACTTCAGGATTATATGTTGGTGTTGCCACGTTCCACATCCTGTAGGCAGAGTATTCTATTTTTATGGGCTGGACAATCATTGGGAACCTGAGGTAAATGCACAAATATATCTCTTTCATGTAAGACTGGTAGCAGAACAGGGTAACTAGAAGTGTGTGGTAGTTCTGTTTGGCACTGGCTGGCTCCAGACTGTAAGGCAGCAAGTTGTTTGCTGACTGTGGAAGGCAGGTTGCTTATTTTGAGAAGAGATCTACTCTAGCAGGAGACAAGTGAGCTGGATAACAAATTATTATCCTCTTCTTTGTACCACTTTTTTAATCTTGTCTGAATACTTTTATAATGTCTGCTCTTCTCCTTTCTAGACTAAACAGATCCCGTATATACCTTCACAGGTAATAATCATTCATGTTCCTCTCCTCTGGACTTTTTTCTTGCTGTTCCACATCTTTCTTGAATTGGAATTACTAAAATTTAACACAACTATCCAACTAAACATTTATTATTATTGAGCACTGAGGAAAGAATATTTCCTGTACATTAAGATTTAGACCTTGGACTCCTGTTACTATGGTTGTTAGCATGCTATGCATTGGCTGATCAGGGTAACTGTTCCTGATGCATACATACAGCAAACTCAAGTCTGTTCATCTTATCCTAACTCTTAGTGAGGTTAGACTCTTACTTTGATGAGATGGCTCTACCCAAGGACTGGTTCTTAATCAAAGAGTTATAAGATACACTGCATTAGCTTATATCTATAGTGAGCTAAGACAGCACTAGCTTATCGATAACACCGCTCAGATGACATGAGTCTAAACCTTCATAAAGAACAGACCTGCTTATAAAACCCAATGAAGTGCTTTATTTTTTAACAACAGCATGATAACATTGACCCTACTCCAGTGGTAACACATGATAATTCCTGCATCATTTTAAGTAGAACTGCTGCCTATCAAGCAATTTTCCAGCCTGTGTTTGTGAAGTTGATTATTACTATTGAAGTATAGTAATTTCAGTTTGCCCATGTTGAACTGCTTCTTGGTTTTCTTTTTTTTTCAGACTATTTGTCCAACTTTTCAAGAAAACATTGAATTTCAATCCTGAGGAGACTTCCTGTACATAAAGGGCAAATTGAAAGATTAATCAGAAGATTGTTGGATTGGATTCTAGATCAAATGGGAATGAATTCTGGGAAGTTCTATGGCTTGGGTTACACATTCATACTAGACGGTCATAAGGGTCCCTTCTGTCTTTATAATATATGCACGTGCTTTCTGTCTTAGAGATATTGCAAAGGGTCTTTCCAGCCCAATCACTTCTAAAAGCTATCTGGAAGGACCCTAATGATACTTTAATAAAACTCAGCAAGAGTCTAACCTGTTTTCAGTTGCTGTTAGCAGACATGTACACATATCACAAAAGGGACTCTCCATACCACATTGCATCCACATGTTCGCAGATGTTCCCACAAAGTGGTACACACCAAGCCTTGACATTTGTGATTTCCTGCTTTCCACACAAGATTGACAGAGCACAAACAAGTAGAGGCCTCATTTTCCAACAATGCAAAACAGTCTTCCTTTGGGAATTTCAGAATTCAGTTGATAGCTTTTAGCTCTGGTGTTTACCCATGTTGTTAACCAGATTATGATTGGGATTATCTGTTTACAGTACCTGAACATCAAAGTATTGTCAGAAATTTGCATATACTTACATATATATACACATATATATGAAAGGGGTGCATGTGTGCAAGCATATGTATACACAGAGTCAAATTTTTTGTTACTAATTCAAGAAGGAAAGCAAATATTACAGTCTCACTGTGTGTAAAGCTGTGTATTTCTTTTGGTGCCCACCCTGATTTACTCATTTAACCCTATCCTTAAAACAAAAAATGGAGGCTGCTCTACTTCATTCCAGAAATGAGTCTTCCAAAGTCAGATTTCTCAGAAAGGAGCTCAAGGAATGTCAATTTTGACTTGTACCTGCTGGTGATGAAATGACAACTTCTCAATGTATAGAGAAAATTCTCCACTGTGTCCATGACTTGTCTGTACACATCCCAAAGACCTCCATACCCACTGCATCTGTCTTGGCAAGGGGCAAGCTTTCAGAGATCAGTCAAGAATACAAAAGTGTTTGTACTCCTTCCAAATCCAGTGCTGACCTTGTACTAACTCAGCCTTCAAAACTGGATAATTGAAAGGTATTTTATAATTTTGTCCACTCTCTTTTAAAATTACCAGATATTTGGGAGTTTATGCAGTCTTTACTGCAGTGCTGCTGCTTCTACTTGCAGAAACTTTCTAAGTTTCTCCTATTTGCAAACAGATCTCTTCCTAATGATTACAGATGGCATGAAACAGAGAGCCATATCAATGCATAAATACACAAGGAGCTCTTGGATTAGGACACATCTCTTCAATACTAATTTGAAGAAAGGAAATCCGGGAAGTATATGGATTTTCAGGTAGGCCACGTGTCACTTTATGTATGTGATACATGCACATTGTTCCACGCATCAGAGCTGCCCACGAAAACTGACCTGAAATTGTATGTCATTCTGCTCTGCCCAAAGAAGAACTGGAAATCAGTACTGTACAGTGTGTTCATGGCATTTGGGCAATTTGACTGTTAATTCCTGAGGGCTTTTTCTTCATGCTGTGATTTTCAGTGTTAATACAGATAGTTTCCATATTTGAAAAATAAAGGGAATTTTTTCCACAATGCTTTTCCATGATGTTTTTTTCTCTTCTTTTTCGTCAGGACTGTGACCTTCCAAAGAGACATTACGTTTTGCATGATGTATTATACTTCCTTATCTCCATGGGCCTACCTCATGGGTCAAATACCAATCTCAGATTTTGACAAGGCCTTTCCCTAAACTTTCTTCTTTGATGCTATCTTTCGCATATGTCCATAAACTGATAATGCTACATGAGGTTTGCTTCATCTGCAGCAGACATAAGTACATGCTTCCATCTGGAAAATCCACCCCCAAAAAAGGTTATGTGGAAGAGGTCTCAGAAGTTTAAACAATAAAGGGTTTACATTACTTGCTAAAATGTTGCATTAATGGCATGGCATCTGCACAAAGTGAAAGCTGTTTGTTCTCCCCTCGATATCTCTTTTTCTTGTCTTCTGTTTCCTAAGGGACAGGAATCAAGCTGAATAACAGGGCTGCCAGGGAAAGGGCATCCCCTGACCCACGGCACCCAAGAAAGGCAACAGCACAGACTCAGAGTTCAGACCATAGGACAACAGGAGGTGATGAGCAGGTCCGAGGTGTGGGTCCCAAGGGAGGATGCCCAGGGTCATTAAGGCCTAATAGTCCACTTGAGGTGCATCTGCAATCTCGCCCACCCCTCCTGCCCCCCAGCTATGCACACTCCTGTATGGTACCACCAGCTTCGTTGAGGGGTCTCTGGAGATCCCCAGTCAAACCCCTCTGCTCAGAGCAGGAGCAACTAGCGCAGGCTGCTCAGGACTTTGTCTGATCGGATTTTGAACATCTCAGAGGATGCAGGTTCCACACACTGTTCCAGCATTCAATCACCTCCACAGTAAAAATGCTTTTCCTTGTTGAAATAGAATTTCTTGTCTTTCGACTTGTGCCCATTGCCTATTGTCCTTTCACCAAATACCATTGAGACAAGTCTCAAGGCTCCCTTGAATCTTTAAATTTAAATTAATCTTTCAACAGGATGGAAAGATGGGCTGACAGGAACATGAAGTTCAACAAAAAGAAATGCAATGTCCTGCACCTGGGGAGGAATAACCTCATACACCAGGACACACTGGGGACCAAACCTGCTGAAAAGCAGCTCTGCAGAGAAGGACCTGAGGGCTCCACTGGACCCTGAGCTGAACACGAGCCATTGCTCTGCCCCTGCCTGTCCTGGCCTGGTGAGGTTCAGGGACGGGATCCTCCCTCAGCCCTGGCGAGGCCATGGCAAGCGTACTGTGTCCAGCTGTGGGCTCCCCACTACAAGAGCCACAGACACACCATGGAAAGTCGAGTGAAGGAGTGCAGAGATGATGGAGGGACTGGGGCATCTCCGCTGAGGAAAGGCTGGGGGAGCTGGCACTGCTGCCTGACGAAGGGAAGGCTCGGGGGTGTCGTCAATGCAGAGCAACACCTGCCTAGGGGAGGTGTGAAAGACAGAGCCAGGTTCTTCTCAGTAATGCCCGCTGACAGGACAAGAGGCAATAGGCACAACAAGAAACACAGGAGGCTCCCTCGGAACATCAGGAAACACTTTTTTACTGAGAGGCTGTCGGAGCAGTGGCACAGGGTGATCAGAGAGATTATGGAGTCTCCATCCTTGGAGATATTCGAGAGCTGTCTGGGCAGCCGACTGCAGGGAACCGAGGAGGAAAAGGAAGGCTGGGCAGTGGCCAAATCCACACTCACCACATCCCTCCCTCTGGCACTCGGCCGGCCGGGACCAGCACCAGCACCAGCACCAGCACCGGGACTCGAACCCACAGTCCCAGGCGGGCTCGGACGTGCGCGCCGCCACGCGGCCCGGTGAGGGCGGGGCCGGCGCTGCGGGAGGACGGAAGTGTCGCGCGCTCGCCGGCAGCATGGCGGCCGCGCGCTGGTGGCGGCTGTGCGGGCGTTGGCGGCCTGCTGTCCCCGGGCCCGCCCTGGGGCCCGCGCGGCGCCGCCTCTGGGCC
>VZTJ01004879.1:82920-121902 GCA_013397795.1 Orthonyx spaldingii
CCCCTCCCCCTTGTAGCATATCATCACACAATAGGACTTTTCTCCAAATTGCCTCTGCTTACTTATGTAGTCTATCTCTTTTCATCGTTTTAGGTCTTCTGTCTTCTCATGCAGTCTGATACTAGAGATATAAAATGTGCAGTTAGTTCCTCATAAAGTGTGCAGTGATTCTTTTTCTGCCCTCAGCACAACTTGCTAGTTACTGCATTTTGCAGACCTCCCTGTACACTTGAATGCCTGATCTAAGTGCGTAGTTTTAGAATAGGGAGTGGTGCTTTGACACACCTGTGTTCTCTTCAGTTTGTTAATGCTGATTATCCGCACTGTGAACTTCCATATAAACATCATTATCCCAGTCTTAAATCTTTCTCTGTGGTGTTGTACATCTAGCTGTTTTTCCTTGCTTCTGAACCAGGAATCTTTCACCTCTACCATGTATTAGTTTACTGTGGAGACAGAAAACTTCTTCTAGTTTCAAGTTTTGTGACCTGATCCAAGCAGTTGATGTGGTGCAGCGCGTACAAGCAATCCTGTTCCTTTTCAGACAGGAGCCAGCCCCACACCAAAACAGTTACACACGGAATTTGTGTGTAGAAATGTAAGCCTTTTCATGGTATACTGGAAGTTCTTTCTTTCAGAAAAGCAAAAGCTGTGAAAAAAAGCCATGTTTTTTTTGTGGAGGGAGGGACAAGGGATTGAAGACTGTGACAAAAGGTTAGCAGGGACTGCCCAGATAGTGATGTTCTTTTCATAGCCTCACTTCCTTGGGTAGTTTATATCCCGCTTGTTCTGGATGAGGTTGTTTCGGCAGGTGGTGGAGAAAGACTTGAGCTGGTGATTGTCAAATCACTCTCATTTGCGTGTTTCTGTCAGTGTTACACGGAACTACTTGGACTGGCTGACATCCATCCCGTGGGGTAAGTGTAGCGAGGAGAACCTGGAGCTGGCCAGAGCCCAAGCAGTTCTGGAGGAGGATCACTATGGAATGGATGATGTCAAGAAGCGAATTCTGGTAAGGCGGGGGTAGGCAGTGTGTCCCATTTCACACTCTGCTTAAAATCAGACATTTTGGATGTGTTTCAGATTGCAGTCTCCATCAAAATGGTGTTAATTCATGTACTAAACAGAAAGCTGCATGCAAGACCCAAATGTTCTGGTGATCAGTTAATGTGCTTAATAACTTGTGGCAATGAAGGTCACATTCTCATTTCAAACTGCAATATTCTGGTTTGCACTTAATGCTGTGCAAGTAAGTGTCTCAGGGAAGCAGTCTGGACTTTTTTCCCCACTTGCACAGTCATTTCTTTACTGTAAATGTATAACCAGTTGAGGCTTCAGTTCTGAACTGGGATATTTTGATTCCTCAATTGTTCAGTGTTACTTGATGTTTGTCTGGCATGGAAGTGTGAAATGAAACAAGCTTAACTTAGCACATGGGGAGTGGTACAGTAGGAGATGCTGACATGTAGCTTGAGAGACTCAGGTGAGAACAAGGGAAGCTAGGAAAAGAACTAGAACTTTGTCTTCTCACTCCAAGGCAGTGGAGAGAGAGACTGCTTCTTCTGGTGAGATGATACAGAGCACAGAATCTGGGGACAGCCAAGTATGTAAATAACCAGAGGCAAAACAGGTGCATCAGTATCCTGACTTAGCTTCTCCCCTTGCCCTCCCCAGATCCTTTGAGGACCAGTTTTTTGTATGATACTTGTTTTGTAATCACTGCTTGACCTGATAACAAGTGTGTTTTGATATTGCTGACGTTCGCTTCTGTTCACTGCTGGTGCTTTATCTGTTCTACAGGAATTTATTGCAGTCAGCCAGCTGCGAGGATCCACCCAGGGGAAGATTCTGTGTTTTTATGGTCCCCCTGGAGTCGGCAAAACCAGTATTGCCCGCTCCATTGCCAGAGCCCTAAACAGAGAGTACTTCCGCTTCAGTGTTGGAGGGATGACTGATGTAGCAGAAATAAAAGGACACAGGTCAGTGTAACTTGAGCAGTTTCTCTATCCAGCAGTTTTTACTAATGTTGTTAGAATAGGAACCTAACTGAAGTTGGACAATGTGTCTAATTTTCATCTCTGTTCTGACAACCCTTGCTGCCAGGAGCTGAGATACAGAAAGAGGTGAAAAAGATAGCACAGTGTGGAGTTTGGAACATAATTATATTTATGTTTTTAAGTGCAGTTGCTCCCTATTTCTTGTGTATTCTCAGCTTTGAAAAGCTGAGTGAGCTACCCAAAACCATTGGACTGATGCCAAATGCTAATATATGCCTGTCTGTAAATGTCAGAACTAGAGAATGGTGACTGTTTGAACAGGGTCGTTCACATGTGTGTTCAGGTGTGATTGAGACTTGGTTTCTAAATAATCGGGATGGAGGTGCTGCATGAGGAAAACTTGAAAACAAGAACATTCATGGGGAGAATAAGAAGTGAATAAAAAATCGGTAAATTTGACCCTTCCATAGGTTTATTTTCCTTCCACATATAAAAAATCCTAGAATGGCTGGGACTGAAAGTGACTATCTGGACCATTCCCGTCCTAAAGCAGGTTCAGCTATGGCAGGTTGCGCAGGATGGTGTCCGGACAAGTTTTTAATGTCCCCAGAGAAATAGATCCCACAGCCTCTCTGGGCAGCCTGTTCCAGGGCTCTGCCTCCCTCAAAGTACAGAAGTTTCCCTCATATTCAGGTGGAACTTCCTGTGTTTCAGTTTGTTCCCATTGCCCTGTGTCCTGTCACTGGGCACCACTGGCAGGGGTCTGGCCCTGTCCTCTTGACACCCACCCTTCAGATATTTGTACACATTGGTAAGATCCCCTTTCAGTCATCCCTTCTCCAGGCTGAACAGGCCCAGCTCCCTCAGCCTTTCCCATGAGAGATGCTCCAGTCCTCTCACCATCTTCATAGCCCTCCACTGGACCCTCCCCAGCAGTTCCTTGTCTTTCTTGAACTGGGAAGTCCAGAACTGGATACCACACTCCAGATGCGGCCTCACCAGAGCAGAGGAGAGAGTCTGCATATGAACATAAAACCAGCAGTGCTTTCAAACCAGTAAGGGTACCCATTCTGCAGAGTAAATTGAACCTGCAAGGCTCTGCCCTACACAGAAGCGGAAAGAAATATTTTCTGTGTTTTTCAGATGTTCTCTGTTCTGTGCCTCTTGGCATTCACTCTGTTGTTACCCTCTTCCTCTGTTTCTGCTTGTTTCTGGATACCAGAAACAATCTCTAGCAGAAAAATTATGTTTTGCTGTTAACAATTTGTTCCTTCAGTATCTTTTTATTTACACTGGTGTTTTTGTCCCTATCAAGTGAGGAAGTGAAACGTTACCTTTTCTAACATTTCTTACCCAAAACCCATCAAAATTCAAACATCTCTGTTGTGTATGCTCTGATGTGTGCTGTACTTTGCAATGGTTCCCTAAATACAATCTCTGTAAAACAGGAGGACATATGTTGGAGCAATGCCAGGAAAAATCATCCAGTGTCTGAAGAAGACCAAGACAGAGAATCCACTTATACTGATTGATGAGGTGAAGTATTTGGTCTTTCTGCTAGGTTTTGCTCTTAAAGACTTGTATCAGTTCATGATCTCAGTAGAAAAGGTGAAGCAGTAACTCTCCTAAAAATCCCATGTTCTTTCTGTTTAAATGAGTCTGGGCTCTCAAGTTCTCTGGGTGACACTGATACCTTAGATGCTTTGTTTTCTCTCCTTATAACAGACTCCAGCTATAAAATTTTGTGTCCTTCTGATTAAATTACAGCTCTTTGGATCCTAATGGACCCAGCTGGATATTCAGAGGTTTCTGTAGTTTTTGTGTTTCCTACATAGGTGTGGGCATGTGACTGTGCACAAATCCACTATTGCCTGTGTGATTATTAGCAAGAGTCACTCTCTCAGTAGGTCTAAAGCAGGACTATAAGGAATAAGATGCTTACAGTCAATTTGTGGTTTGATTTGAGAATACATGAGTCAGGGCTGCTAGCCTAATGCTTTATGGAAAAGCAAATAAGGACAGGATATAATAGCAGGTGTTCAGAATAGACTGAAGGTCTTTCTGGTCTTCTTGTGTGCCATACGTGAGAAGGACCAACAGCAGATGTCTTGGGAATGGTATGGGGGACCAATAAGCTGTCATCCATTGCAGCGTAATGTAACCAATGAGTCTCTTGATTTGAAAAGTAATGGAACCTGTAGGTTATGGCACTCGAGTGGTGTTGGTCAGAAGCCCTGCCTTGGCTGTAGCAGCAAATTTCATTAAATCCATCCAGTTAACGCTCCTCCTAGGGGAGAAGAAGCAGTGGAGGGCAGCTCTGTTTGTATACTCAGAAGGCAAGTTCGCAGTGCTGCAAGAGTCAAGGACCTTGGCTGTGGTCCTGGGAAGCTGGCTCTAGTGGCCCTGCATGAGCACTGGGGTTGGTCAACATGACTTCCAGAAGTCCCCACGAGCCTCAATCAACTTATGACTATGACAATAGCACAGGTCATTAATCGGGCTCTGCTTTAATGGCTGTGTGTAGGCACTTTGCACCTTGGGCAGAGTGAGGAGAGTGTCTGAGCTTACATATTAGGGAAGTGGTGTTAGCTAGCACTCTGTAGTCCACCCACTGTGGAGTAAGTGTTCTGGTCTGTGCCTATAGCTTATCTCAGCTTAACAAGTAGTAGCAAAAGTCCTGTGTCTTGTCAGGTGTGTAATGTGCTCACACAGGAAGATAGTAGCGTGTTGGATGAGTGCACAGAAAAGCCATAGACTGGTACTGGATGTTAATGAACACTCATGAAGATTTTCGGATGGAGCCTTGAAAAAAATTTTGCTTGAGAATTTATCGTGGTAGGAAACTTCCTAGAGCATTAAATCTTTTTCTCCCACAGGTGGATAAAATAGGAAGAGGCTATCAAGGGGATCCATCCTCAGCCCTTTTAGAACTATTGGATCCAGAACAGAACTCTAACTTCTTGGATCATTATCTTGATGTTCCTGTGGATTTATCAAAGGTATTTCTCTTTTCTGCAGAGGTTGTAGAGCAAGAATGTATGAATGTGTATCAATGCAGAGATTTCCTGTCCATGAAAAGATGCTGACATTTTATTTGGTTGGAAAGTCAGATGAAACATAAATGGTATACAGCTGTCTCTGCAGGAGTTGGCTTTAACTGAAGTGCCTGTACATGAAAGAACATGATCACCAGCATATGTCCTGTAGCCCTAACTCCCTATAGAGCCAGGGACAAACAGATGTGCACTCTCCACTAGAAAAGGCAAGAATTTTACTTTATATAATGGTTGGCAGAGCTGCTGTCAAGGGAGGTGGCCTAATGCTGCTATGAAGCTTTTGAAATTAGTCATCTTTACACACTGTTGCATTTTTTGTGCAACTTACAGTAACTGCAGAATTGACATATTAGGAATAGGTATAGATAATTGGGTCATTCTGTGCTAATTTCCTAGAAGGTAGAACTACTGAGTGAGATCTAGATCTCCCATTTTCTGGTCCCTATCAAACCATTCCAGTTTCCCAGTTTGTGCATTGTGTATTCCTAAACATTTATTTTGGGGTAGGGAACATGCTATTACATAGTTCTAAGATCCAAAACTTCTAATAAAAACTAATTCCACAGAGAAAGTGCTCTTGCTCTAGCCCTTCAGACAGAGAAACACAGAACTTAGTGCTTGAACTAGTACTTGGAGTAAAGCAGCAGGTTAATGAAAGTGCTTAATAGGATCTTGTAATGCTTCCAGGTACTTTTTATTTGTACTGCCAATGTAACAGAAACCATTCCAGAGCCACTGCGAGATAGAATGGAAGTAATCAATGTGTCAGGATATGTAGCAGAAGAGAAACTTGCAATTGCAGAGGTAAGAGAAGTCACTGTTGTGCTTTATGTGAATTACATCTGAGAAATATTTTTTGGCAGATTCAGGCTTACATATTTACATCCAACTATGTCCAGAAAAATTAGGCACATGGTATTTTGGACAGAGTGCCTTTGATTTGAACACACAGTTAAAAGTAACTCCAGTGTTCCATAGGCTGTGGAGACCAGAAAGCAGCATTGAGCTGCTTTCTGCTGACAGCAGAAAGCTGAGTGAATTGGAACCACCAGGCTTTTGTCACAAATACTAAGAGAAGGGTGTGGGGGATTATTTCTTTCAGAGATACTTGGTCCCTCAAGCACGAGTTCTCTGTGGCTTGGATGAAAACAAAGCCAAAATCACATCAGATGTCCTGACTGTTCTCATCAAGCAGTACTGCAGAGAGAGTGGGGTGAGGAATCTGCAGAAACAAGTGGAAAAGGTGAGGGAAAGCTATGTGTAACTGTGACCACTGTGCATCAGCCTTCTCAGCTTTTTCTACAGACATAAATTACTATCTCACCCAGGTATTGAGGAAATCTGCCTATAAAATTGTGAGTGGAGAAGCAGAGACGGTCCAAGTAACACCTGAAAACCTGCAGGACTTTGTAGGAAAGCCCATCTTCACTGTGGATCGCATGTATGAAACCACTCCCCCAGGAGTGGTGATGGGTCTGGCCTGGACAGCTATGGGTGAGACAAAATTAATTTTGGGTTAATGTCTACATTTCTGTATAATTTGCAAAATTTGAATGTGATAGTCAAACAGAACTGAGTCCAGTGACGTTCTTCTACAGGCACCAGTAAAACAAACTTCCTTTGGCCTTTGGATCTTGAATACTAGTTCCTTGAAGAAGATCCCCTTGCCCAGGCTCATCTTAGCTTTGGGCCAGCATGTTTTCTTCTTAAGCTCCATGTCCCATACAAATGATATACATTAGGAACAGCAGTGACTAAAAGCATAAGGCTTTTCAAAGAGGACAAGACCTGGTCTGCTTCCTTAACAGCAGCAGGAGGTGCCGCTGTGACACATGGCACAGCTGAGGAATGCTGTCTCGTTGGTGATATGTAACACTGACTTGACTTTCAATGTTGAGGGCAGGTACAGGTGTTCCAGCACTCTCAGGGATGGGTGCAGTTGGCTGCTTACTGTTCAGTGGATTACTCCTCTAGTAACTTGGGGGCTTATGTGCACTACAGGATGGAAATACAGAACACAGCAAAGGAGATGACCTCTGCATACTCAAATTGACCTTGGGTGGAATTAAAGTAGTCAAGAGAGAAATTATCAGTATGGTGAAGAAAGCAAATAGATACCTGGCACTGGAGAACTGAAGTGGCTAGAAGTGTTTTATGATTAACTCAGCTTACTCTCTGGAAGAAACAAAGAACCTGAAACCATTATAAGAACTTGATTATTTCCATTAAATAGGGATTGCATCTGTGTTCCTAGAAAGTGAAGTCCAAAAAGGCAATGAATGAAGACTGTTGAGATTTCTAGCTGGCCTTCCTGAAGGTATTTGGGGAACAGGTTTCAGCTGCTCTCTACCCAAGGGCTAGTGTCTCATCAGAGAGCATCAGTTCCAGATGCCTGACATAGCTTCTGCATCACCAAAACCTTGTGGTTTAATTTTCCTTTAACTTTTTTCCCGATGTTTTTCATTTCTTTTTTAGGAGGTTCCACTCTGTTTATTGAAACATCCCTGAGGCGACCCAAAGACAAAGAGAACAAGGATGGGTCGCTTGAAGTAACAGGGCAACTGGGAGATGTAATGAAAGAGAGTGCCAAAATTGCATACACATTTGCAAGAGCCTTTCTGATGCAGAAGGACCCCAACAATGACTTTCTTATGTCTTCTCATATCCACTTGCATGTGCCAGAGGTAAACTGATGCAGAGCTCACAGAGCATGCACAGCAGCCAGGCTGGTTTGCTCCCCTAGAGGTAAAGCTGGAAGGTACTTCATTTGTCCATATGTTGTGCAGAATGCCCTCTTCTAGCAGTAAAACCCAGGAAGATATTTTCTTCAGGTTCTTGTGAAGGACTTCTTATGAGCCATGTTTCCATTCCTTTCTACAGCAAGCACATGGCAAAATACAGGGGCTTGGATAATTTTCTAAGGAAACCTAAGCTTTTGTTGTAGTTGCTGGCCCTGTTGTGCAGGTGGGGAAACCATGACTTAAGAGATAAGTGATTTGGATAAATGCTTGTATGAAGTTACAAGGACACCAAAATTTAGGTCTCTATGTTACCAGGTCTTCTTAAAGGCTTCAAGTCATTTACACGTAACTGAAAATACTACTCCTGATCTCTGTGCCATGATTCCTAGTCCATGTAATGGCAGTGATTGCATTTGTCCAGTATTTGGGTCTGAAAATAAATGCACACAGTGCTCAGAGTGGCTCACATGCTGTGCAACAAGTTTTGGGCAAGTGCTTTACTGAAGACAGATTCTGAACTGTGATTGTGCCCAAGCTTTCCTTCTGGACTACTGTGTGCAGTGCCCTTGTTGCGGCTTGCTCTGTGTCTGTCCAGGTACTGCATTCTTGTCTGTGAATTCTTTTCCTAAAAGATGAGAAAACAGCAGACATAATCTCCATCTCTACTCCCTCTCAAACATTGTTTTCCTCTGCTCTTACCTCAAAGGGGTTTGATCTTAGATAAATCCAGACTGTCGCTAGGTCAGGCCTGGATTTTGTGGGGCTTTATATACTGATCTTTTCTGCCTTGAATGGTTTTTGGTATTGTCCTCCACTACTTTGTGACTCGACGCTCTCCCCTTGTGATGTTGACTTCTGTTCCTTGTTTCCATGGCTGGCTTAGGTCTAACAAAGAGCTTCAAAGTGTTTGTGCTCTTTTTTTCCACTGATGTTGCTTATTCAAAGACCTGAGCCCAATGAGTATGGTGGTGGCATCAGGCCAGAAACCACATTGTGGACTCACGGATTATTCCTGGTGAATAAAGTGAGGAATGTCGCAGTTGTTAATAAATCAGCCAGTTCAAATAGCAGGATTCCATCAGTCACACGTGCAAAAACCTTTGTGAGGCTTCATGAAATTGGGACAATGTTAAAACAACAAGGACAAGGGTATTGTCTGGCTGTGCTGACTCTTGAATGAGCAAGGGGGTTGTGCTTTGTTTTTTTAAACAGGGAGCAACCCCAAAGGATGGACCAAGCGCAGGGTGTACCATAGTAACAGCTCTGCTGTCGCTGGCCATGAATTGCCCAGTGAGGCAGAACGTAGCCATGACTGGAGAGGTGTCATTGACTGGAAAAATTCTTCCTGTTGGTGGAATCAAGGAGAAGACTATTGCGGTAAGAGCTCTTCTCTTGTCTCTGTGCATTGCCCATGGGAGAGAGCCCTGGGTTGGGCTCACTGGGGACAGGGACAGCCAGAGGGGTTGCTCCTTGAACTGAGAGATGCAGTGATTCCATTCCATACACAGGCTGGAAAAGCCTGCAGGGGAACATGGGGATCTTGGCTGTGTCTCTGGCTGTGAGGAAAGGGATGGGACCCCAGGCTTTGTGCCAGGACAGCTGTGTTGGCCTAGTTCAGTTACACCTAGACTGGCAGAACTGAAGGTGACTGGTGGCTGTCAGCGCTGTCTGCTCTGTGAGACTAGCACAGTTCAATCACCCTGTGCAGTGTTGAATTGCCTGTTTAAGGAGGGCATCCAGTGGAGATTTGACAGCATCTCTAAAGTACATTCTTAAAATCAAGGTTCTGTTCCCTAGTTCCAGTGTGAATTTATCTGACACTTCATATAGATGTCTGTTTTAGATGAAAGGAACTTAGATTTAGTGTCTTGTATTTTTGGTTTCAACCTTTTGGAGTTTTCAGAATTCCTTTCCAAGCATTGAATCTCTCTCCCTACTTTTCACCTGCACAATTCTGGCCTACATAAGCCTTGCACCACACACATTTTTCTGTCAAGAATGTTATTAGGTCTTCCTCTGTTGAGCTGGGGCTCCACATCAGTGTTCTGTCCCTAGATACATCTGGGCTACAGCCTTGTGCAATGTGATTTCTTTTCCTTGTAGGACTTAAAAATGAGTAGTCATTTGTAGCAGTCAGTACAGGACTAACCTGTGCTGTGGTGCTGACAGGCTGCACTTGCAGGAGTGAGAGTGGCCACAGCCCTAAACGCAGGATCACCCCTAAAGCAATGGGTACAAACCTGTCCCAGGAGGAGCAGGTCTGCTTTCCATGCTCTTTCCTGGGAAGGCGTGCCTATCAAAAGGTTCTGTAGAATTGTGCTAAGGGTATTGATGGGGTAGGTTGGTCTGATAAGCTGTTTCTAACTCTTGCTTTCATCCTAGACTTTATCCTCACCCAAGCTGGAACAAACACTTAAAACTCTTTTAAAATAGTATGAATGTTCTAAACAATCCCCCAAGCTGCTGACATAGTCCAGCTAAAATGCCTTCCCCTTATTTGTCCCTGGAGCTGAGATGGCACTGGAGAATATGTATCTTGGGGCTTGAGGGGGGATCTAGAACGTGCTTCACCCTGGTGATACCTGTCAGGAATGCCCTTGGTGCTCTCCAAAGAAGGGAGTAAAGCTGGATCATGTTCCTAATAACTGCTCTTGCTTTCAGAAATGGGGAAGGGTGTCTCTGGTACATGGGTGTATTCCTAGGACTCAACCGACAGCCCAACTTTTTCTCCCCACAGGCGAAGAGGGCAGGTGTTACCTGCATCATTCTGCCATCAGAGAACAAAAAGGATTATTATGACCTTGCCGGATTCATTACAGAAGGACTGGAAGTGCATTTTGTGGAGCACTACGAAGAGGTATTTGATATAGCATTTTCACAGCTGGATCTTGCTGGAGGATGACACCCTGTGCCCTCATGTGTGGAAACTGGTCTGTCCCTAAGCACTTGGCCCCCGCCTAGAGATGGGTGACCAGGGGCAATCCTGAAGTGGGACATGAAGCTATTGCTGCTGCGCAGCTGCCAAAATGAATTATGGCTCCACTAGAATAAAGTATTTCTCAGTCTTTAACACTGAAGTATGATCTACAATAAAGGATTTCCAATTTTACCAAAGGAACGGGCATGTTATCAGCCACCAGCAGTGGGGCTAGTCTGGTCTCTTCTCATTGAAGATGTTTCAGCTATTTCACTGTAAATTTCAGTATGGCTTGTGGAAAAGGACTGAACAGTACACCCAGAGCTAGGCTGATCTACAGCTGTTATCCTGATGTGGAAGGCAAGTAGCTCTCAGAATCTGTCTCTGCTTAGAAGCCTGGGCTAGGCTGAAACGACACTGAAATCCTAAGATAGTTCTGCAGAGCTGGTACATTCAGCTGATAAAGGGAAATGGTTCTCCAGGCTCAGTCACTAGGTCAGTACCACCAGAAAGAACTCCAGGCTTAAAAAGAGCAGACCAGGGCCAAACAGCAATGTGCTCAGTGTCAGCAGTCAGCACTGTGCTGCACCACAGATGGCCCGTGCCTCTGCAACAGCTGTATCATATCCAGGGAGTAAGAAAAGAAATTAAATGTGTTGAAATGACTGTTGTACATCAGTAAACACAGGCTTGGGGGCCCAAAAACTTGAATACTTTATCTTCCAATGAATGTTAAGAAAAAGGAATTTAAAGAGGGGAAGAGTAATAGCATGAAGTCTAGTTGAAAAGTATTTTCTCAGCCAGGAAGAACAGCCCTTGTCATCTCACAGCAAGGGAGCCCTTAGGGGAGAGTAAAGAATCCAGCTACTGAAGTCCAGGGAGCTCTTGCTGACTGCAAGTGTCTTTCATGACTTGCTAGCACACTGCAGAAAACATGCATGAATAGAGGGCACAAGGGGAAGAAACAGGAGCAGGCAAAGCTGCATGAGGAATGGGCTGATGTGCTCTGGGGAAGAAGTGCAAAGTAGGTACTACTTTCAACAGCCGTTTTTGCCCACTTGACTTCCCTCCTACCACCATCTAGGTCTGAAGACAGACTAGGAGCCCCCACTGAAGCACGTGTACCAACAACACTCACTACCCTGGTTTGGGGAGAAAGGACTTTATTGTGTTGCAGCCTGTACAACTCAATCCTTTTTTGCAGCAGCTTTCCTCATGGCTGCCAGCACGTTACTGAGTTCCTCCCGCTTCCTCTTGGCCCGAATGTGAGTGCCAACCTGTGAGGAGAGACCAGGGCAGTCAGTCTTCACCCAGCACAAATCGGGGCTGCTGCAGGTGTCACTGCTGACACGACTCAAAACCAGACCGAAGGTAAAGTCCTGGAAAGACGGACTCGACCTCCAGCCAGCAGGTTACCATCATGTCTCAGTAGTACCACGAAAGGGGCTGCTTTCAGCTCTCATACTGATTACAACTCAGGGAACTCCATTTGAAGTCTCCAGGTTAATGGCACCCAACCTCCATCAGTTCTGTTCTCATCTTCCCCACACCAGACAAGCAAACCATGGAAACGGAGCATGACAAGCCTGAATGCCTGAGCCTTTTTGGCAAAGTACCTTTACATCCATCCACTGCTCTCCCACCCACCCAAAGAACATTCTCTCCACTTCATTATATTATACCAGTAACTTCTAACACAACTGAAAAAGATAATTAATTAAAAAGCAAAATATTCCTAAGGGAGGGCAGAAAACAGCTGACACAGTAGTTTCTGCTGTCCTTGTTAGTTGATTGACCCACCCGCTTCTTGATGAACTTCAGAGCACGTTTGTCCTTGGACACTTTCAGCAACTCCATTGCACGTCGCTCATAGGGTGCAAAGCCACAGACTTCCCTGATCATGTCTCGCACAAACTTGGTGTGTTTAGTCAGGCGCTGTGGGAAGGGAGGGAACACGCAGGTTACAAGACTGTACATGTTGGCCGATGCAAAGGGGACTGCAAAGGGCTGTGCCATACTCTCGGCTTAGGTCCCAAAACCACCCCATGCCGTTAGCGTGTCCCAAGGACACTTGATCCCTGGCAGACGCTACGGAGCACGTGAGCTTGGCCAGGTGTGCCAGTCTGTCTTCAGCCTCGGTCCGGATGTGTCACACACTAGGCAGGAACCAGCATTTTTGGAAAAAGCAGGACCATGAGATAACCAAGGTTTGCACTGCAAAACACGCCGGACACCACAGCTACACAAAGTATTTAATCAGAGGGAATAAAAGGCCCAGATGCATTCGTGTCTCATAACAACACACGCATCTATCGGACCTGGAATAGCTCCGAGTAGGGAAACTCTGGGCAGGTTTGTGGGGATTGCCTGTTGTTAAAAAGCAGAATAGGAGGGACTCTAGAATGCACACACCTTTTACAGCCTACCGCCCCGCCCGTACCGCGATCACGGGCAGCGCGCGAGTTCTGGGCCCTCCCGTCTCCCCACGGCGAGAGCGCCGAGCCGCAGCCCCGCGGGACGGGGCCAGAGGCGCTGGGCGGCTCCGCGCCGGACACATGAACACAACCGCGCTGTGCACCGGGCCCGTTCGGCCCCCGCGACAGAAACGGGGCCGAGGCAGCGCGCGCCGCCAGAGTCTCGTACTCACCCCACGGCGGCGGCACTGCCGGGGCTTGGACACGTTCTTGGTCACCTTGTAGCCTTTGTTAAGGCCCACGGCCATGGGGTAGCGGATGGCCATGGCTGCAGCAGCCGGGCCCGATGGACGCGGATGGACGCGAACCCACCCTACCTCACGAGCGCCACAACGATGGCGCCGCACCGGAAGGAACGAGCGCGCGCGGGGCGCCGGGACGCAGCCGCTTCCGACGGCGGGCGGGGCTGAGAGCGTGCGGGGAAGGAAGCGGTCCCAGCTCACACAGTCGGACCCGCTGGACTGTCACGCCTTCGTGGCAAAGATTCCAGCAGTGAGGAATGCTCGTGGCTTAGACGGTGGGGCAGGTCTGGCTCTGATGCCTTTCTCCACAGGAGGGCAGAGTATGAACAGGCGTCCGCAGGCTGGAGGTGACTGTCCTACACAGGCAGAAGGAACTGCCTTTCTGAAATACTTCCTAATGTCTCTGAAAGTCAACAAAGAAAAATTACGATGCCAAATTTATTGTCAAGCTACACCTCTAAAATCAACACGAGTTTGATATGATCTTTGGTACTGAAAACTATCACACGGGACAGCTAAAAGTCTCCCCTTCGACAAGCTCTGGGTTCCTCACAGGAGGAGCTGCCGCAGCCCCAGGCTGGAGGAGGTGTCACCTCTCCCGTCACCTCTCCTGCCACTGCTGAGGTGCATGGAGCTGCCTTAGGGTGGCTGCTCACTCAGCTCTGGGTGTGCCGAAGAAGGGCCCTCACCTGCTCTGGCTCTGTGACCACCATCAGGTACAAGTGGCCCTAAAATAAACACTTGCCTGGAAGAGGAGGAGGCGGCACCGGCTACTTCCCACTGCCTGGTCTGCAAGCACCAACTCACCACCAGCATCTGCATGGGGCTCTTACCTCTCACACTCTGTTGCTACCTTCCTCTCAGGACATCTTTTCCATTCATGCAGAAACATATGGATCTACAGTTCCCAAACTCCCCTTGGGTTTCCCATCTTTTGACCTTTCTATGCTGCACTGGACACCCCTCAAAACACTGCCTTTTCCCCAAGACAAGGATTCTTGCCTCCCATCGTTGCCTGCACAAGTCCCTAATAGAAAACCCAGATTTTCAGTTTCCATTCCAAATGCCTTCTCCCACATTCCCAGATTTGCAAATGGTTTACATCTCTGCTGGATCTTTCTTTGGATTCTGCATTATATCTCTTCACTCTTTGCCTGATTACTTTCCTAGAAGCATTACAAGCAAGGCGTTACCCATCAGGTGAGCCCGAGGACAGGGGGGCAGAATAAAAGTAGGTAAGGTAGAGGAAGTCTTGGGATTGGAGTTGGATCCGAAGCTGGGACGGACTGGCTCTGCTGAGATGGACATGGAGAACTCAGTGGACCATAAATAGGCTGAACATCTGCAGTGTGTCCTGGCTGCTGTGGCGATGTCCTGGACTGCATGGACAGACGCACCTGGCAGGGGCCTGGCAGGGATTGCTCCCTTTACCTAGCACTCATTAGATCACACCAGTGGTTCTGTGTTCAGGCCTTGCAATGCAAGAAAACTTTGATAAACTGGAATAAGTTCAGAGGAAAGCCATGAAGATGTCTGAGGGCTGAAGCATACATCCCACGAGGAGCAGTGAAAGGAACAAACCTTTTTCAGCCTGGAGGAGATGTAGAAGTGAGCTGAGGTAAATGTAAAACAGCCACCTGGATTTCTGATTAACCAATGGAGAACAAGTATAAGAGCGATCCATCCCAATGTTGAGTAAGTACAACAGGAGGCCAGACTGGCTGAGTGGAGAATTCTGGATCATGTTTAAATACAAAAATTAAGAATGTGGCGGGTGGAAGCAGCATCAAAACTACCCAAAAGACATACGCAGGACATCAGGAACAGAACTGGAAAAGCCAGAGTTAATCTTGACCTGGCTGAAGACCAAGGAAAGAAGGAAAAGTGCAGCACCTTCCTTTCCCGGGCTGCTCCAGGTTTATGAAGAGAGAGCCTGTTGAAGGTTAGGATTGTTCTTTTATTTTCTTTTTCTCTCAGGGAATTTTCTCCCATCTGTTGCTAAGAGATGACTGGTACCTGAGAGACAAACTAAGAGACAAACTTAGTGGCCATAGTGGGGGGAAGGGTGCAGCTGCACTCTCGTATCTAAGGGGGCTTTCTTTTGGAAGGGCAGAGATACTGCGGGATTTTGGCTGGGGGGTGAGGGGCTGGGCTCGGCTCCTCCCTCAGTCTCAGAGGGAACGGTCGAGCTGCTCCTATCGCTGCCACTGCAGAGTCCAGCTTGTTACTGTTTTCTCCTACCGTAAGTGAGCTTTTGCTCATACAAGCGGCCGTTGCACTGGGACCTTATTGACACCCTACCTCACTGGAAAGGCCCCTCACCATCTACTTGGGTGCCTCAGGGAAAAACCCAGGACCCCAAGCCCCTCCGAGGGAGTGTCTCCTGGCTGCATTCAGAAGCCCGGCTGCCGCTGCCCAGTCCCACTGTTTTTCTGTGACTGCTTGGGTTTTTTGCTACACTGTAACCCAGCATTCCTGCCTCCAGGGACATCCTGCGGGTTCTGCTACTGCTGCTGATTTTCTGATACATTTTGTTTGCCACTCCAGAGTCTGCTTGCCTCTGCCCGTCCAGCCTGCTGCTCCGACGTTCCTGCTGCAGTCCATCCAGCTTCCCGAGCGGCACCGAGCCCGGCTGCCCCCCACGAGTTTGCAAAGCAAAGCCCCTTCTCTCTCTCTCTCTCTCTCTCTCCTGCTGGCTGCACCGCCATTGCTGTGTGGAGAGAGGCGGCCGAGCTCACGCCACAGCGCCCCCTGCAGGTGCGGGGGACTCACCGCAGCCGCCCTGCCCAGCCGGGAGCCCGCAGCGCCCCTGGCGGCCGTGCCCGGAACTGCATGGGAGGGGAAGGTGCTGCAGCCCAGAGCAGGCGGTGCTGGGGCTCTGCTGCTGCTCCTTGGTNCTGGAAGAGGAGGAGGCGGCACCGGCTACTTCCCACTGCCTGGTCTGCAAGCACCAACTCACCACCAGCATCTGCATGGGGCTCTTACCTCTCACACTCTGTTGCTACCTTCCTCTCAGGACATCTTTTCCATTCATGCAGAAACATATGGATCTACAGTTCCCAAACTCCCCTTGGGTTTCCCATCTTTTGACCTTTCTATGCTGCACTGGACACCCCTCAAAACACTGCCTTTTCCCCAAGACAAGGATTCTTGCCTCCCATCGTTGCCTGCACAAGTCCCTAATAGAAAACCCAGATTTTCAGTTTCCATTCCAAATGCCTTCTCCCACATTCCCAGATTTGCAAATGGTTTACATCTCTGCTGGATCTTTCTTTGGATTCTGCATTATATCTCTTCACTCTTTGCCTGATTACTTTCCTAGAAGCATTACAAGCAAGGCGTTACCCATCAGGTGAGCCCGAGGACAGGGGGGCAGAATAAAAGTAGGTAAGGTAGAGGAAGTCTTGGGATTGGAGTTGGATCCGAAGCTGGGACGGACTGGCTCTGCTGAGATGGACATGGAGAACTCAGTGGACCATAAATAGGCTGAACATCTGCAGTGTGTCCTGGCTGCTGTGGCGATGTCCTGGACTGCATGGACAGACGCACCTGGCAGGGGCCTGGCAGGGATTGCTCCCTTTACCTAGCACTCATTAGATCACACCAGTGGTTCTGTGTTCAGGCCTTGCAATGCAAGAAAACTTTGATAAACTGGAATAAGTTCAGAGGAAAGCCATGAAGATGTCTGAGGGCTGAAGCATACATCCCACGAGGAGCAGTGAAAGGAACAAACCTTTTTCAGCCTGGAGGAGATGTAGAAGTGAGCTGAGGTAAATGTAAAACAGCCACCTGGATTTCTGATTAACCAATGGAGAACAAGTATAAGAGCGATCCATCCCAATGTTGAGTAAGTACAACAGGAGGCCAGACTGGCTGAGTGGAGAATTCTGGATCATGTTTAAATACAAAAATTAAGAATGTGGCGGGTGGAAGCAGCATCAAAACTACCCAAAAGACATACGCAGGACATCAGGAACAGAACTGGAAAAGCCAGAGTTAATCTTGACCTGGCTGAAGACCAAGGAAAGAAGGAAAAGTGCAGCACCTTCCTTTCCCGGGCTGCTCCAGGTTTATGAAGAGAGAGCCTGTTGAAGGTTAGGATTGTTCTTTTATTTTCTTTTTCTCTCAGGGAATTTTCTCCCATCTGTTGCTAAGAGATGACTGGTACCTGAGAGACAAACTAAGAGACAAACTTAGTGGCCATAGTGGGGGGAAGGGTGCAGCTGCACTCTCGTATCTAAGGGGGCTTTCTTTTGGAAGGGCAGAGATACTGCGGGATTTTGGCTGGGGGGTGAGGGGCTGGGCTCGGCTCCTCCCTCAGTCTCAGAGGGAACGGTCGAGCTGCTCCTATCGCTGCCACTGCAGAGTCCAGCTTGTTACTGTTTTCTCCTACCGTAAGTGAGCTTTTGCTCATACAAGCGGCCGTTGCACTGGGACCTTATTGACACCCTACCTCACTGGAAAGGCCCCTCACCATCTACTTGGGTGCCTCAGGGAAAAACCCAGGACCCCAAGCCCCTCCGAGGGAGTGTCTCCTGGCTGCATTCAGAAGCCCGGCTGCCGCTGCCCAGTCCCACTGTTTTTCTGTGACTGCTTGGGTTTTTTGCTACACTGTAACCCAGCATTCCTGCCTGCAGGGACATCCTGCGGGTTCTGCTACTGCTGCTGATTTTCTGATACATTTTGTTTGCCACTCCAGAGTCTGCTTGCCTCTGCCCGTCCAGCCTGCTGCTCCGACGTTCCTGCTGCAGTCCATCCAGCTTCCCGAGCGGCACCGAGCCCGGCTGCCCCCCACGAGTTTGCAAAGCAAAGCCCCTTCTCTCTCTCTCTCTCTCTCTCTCCTGCTGGCTGCACCGCCATTGCTGTGTGGAGAGAGGCGGCCGAGCTCACGCCACAGCGCCCCCTGCAGGTGCGGGGGACTCACCGCAGCCGCCCTGCCCAGCCGGGAGCCCGCAGCGCCCCTGGCGGCCGTGCCCGGAACTGCATGGGAGGGGAAGGTGCTGCAGCCCAGAGCAGGCGGTGCTGGGGCTCTGCTGCTGCTCCTTGGTGCTGCCAGGTTGGGGTTTGTCTGTCTCGTTATACACAGATATATACACTAGTAAAGAACTGTTTTTCCTTTTCCCATAGCGTTGCTTGAAAGCCCCGTAATATCAAAGTTATAATAATTTGGAGGGAAGGGGGTCACATTTTTCATTCCAAGGGAGGTTCCTGCCTTCCTTGGCATAAGACACTTGTCTTTCAAACCAAGACAGATCCGTTCTATGTCACAAGACAGATGAAGTTTATTCTAGTGTCCTTCCTCTTTTTCAAGTACAGAATCAGTACAACCTATGGTTCACCTCACAGAGGCACAGGATGGACAGCTGAATGGTGGTGCTTGGGACCCCATTGTCTTCTGAACCTGAAGCTCATCCTGCTCACTGCAGAGTTGTGGATTCTTAAGGCAGCCAGACACATCAGGTACAAACTGATTTCCACCTGTTCATTTGACTGCATTCCTCTTTCAGCCAGCCCCCTTCATGCCATCATGGCCAAAAATCCACACACACCTTCCGAGATCCACCACCTGCAGCTATGGGAAGGCTTTTCCTTCCTGCTAGGGGAGCCAGAATTCCCAGAGGGTCACTGTGAAGCCTGTACCCACCAACAAGCTGTTGTAACATGAAAGATGCTCTCATAGGATGTGCTCCCATAGCTGGCACAGTGGGGGAAGGCCTTTACCCACTGATTCCAAGTATTAACTGACTCATCTCCCCAGAAGGGAGGAGGACAGGCAGGACAGTAGCCTGATGCTGTTCAGCAGTGTTCTGCCTTCCTGTCTTACCCCTTCTTGGCCAAGGCCTTGCAAGATGCAGGTATTTGCATTTGCCAAGATCCAGACGTGGTTTTCTGCTAGATGTCTTTCAGCAGGCAGCATGGGTCACCCTGTAAGCCAGCTGGTAGGAGAAGCACATAGGGACTGGTAGGGACTGGTCATAGGGAAGGCAGGCAGGAGACAGGCTCAGCCTCCTGCCTAAATCCAGGCTACCTTAAATTCAGAGGCTACTGTCTTATGTTAATAACAAAATATGCATAGCAACCAATGTGAAAGAACTTTATCACCATTCCCACAGGCTCTCTCTTTGAGCTGAGATGGTGTTGCTCTCAATGTCTGGTTTCTTCTGGAAGTGCCCCTTCCCCAGTGCATCCCGGCTGTCCCACTTCAGGCCTCTGGACCTCACACAACTGAAAGCCGCACTCACTTCTGCAAGGCTCAGGGCTGTGTGCTTCCGCCCTGTGCTTCACATGTCCATGCAGGGTGTTCCCCAAGTGGTGGAGCCTCTCTGTCTTCCAGGAAATAATTATAATAGCAGCCAGCAAAAATCTCTGCATAGGGTTCATCATACACAGTATTTCTGCAACTGTGACCCTCTCAGTCAGGAATGGAAATACTCTCATGCACCACGACAGAACAGGGCTCTGAAAAGAGGATGTGGGGACAACAGAAATGATAACATCTCTCTTTACCAGCTAAGAAGTGGCTGTGACTGTCAGACACAAAACCTGTGGTGATGGTGAGCAAGGCCTCTCTCATGGGCACGCCGTACTGTGTTGGCCCTGCTTGGGCACTTGATGGTAGTTGCCACCAGTGCTCCACTGTGTTCTTTTGTCATCCTGTTTTGGGTAGAAGAGAGCTGGACAAGGGTCTGTTCAGCCTCTGTTGGTGAGATGACAGGGGTGGAGGAGTGCCTGGTGTGTAATAGAACCATCCAGGGAGCAATCAGAGCCAAACTGAGACTTCTTTGCTTAAACTCCTTGGTAGGGACACAAAGATCACTTCAGAGTCCTCACTGCTATCTCTTTTAGCAAAAACGCCCTCTCCCACTGGAATGATCCTGCTGCCTTTGGACGCTGTTTCTGTCCCACGCCATGTTTGCTGCAGCTGCAGGGGTTTCAGCTCAGCCAGGCCAACCTCCGGCTGCCTTGTGCCGCACAGCTACCATGTTCTTCACTGGTGCTCTCATGGTTTTTAAGCCCTGCTTTGAGGCAATCAGCGACTTGAACTACTGTCTTTGGTGGTGGTTTATTAATTAGGTTCAAGCACATTTTTAAACAAAACACTGCTCTGCACATCACAGGACAGTTTTTACATTGGTCCTTGGGTCTTCCAGGTGAAATAGTCTGAACCTAACTTTAAAGAAAATGCTGCAGTTAGTAAGTAAACTGAGATCCAGACAATATCCCCCAGAAGCATTTGATAACTTGCAAAACCTTGCAGCCAGGTCAGAAACCAACAGTCTCTACCACCAAAATCAGGAGAAGAAACAGCAGGCTAAATCCTTCTCCTACATCACCCCACAAGCAAGGGCATCAGCAGCTCTGTTCAAGCCATGGTCTCCCTTCTGGAGCAGCACATGTGCATGGACTCAGACGCACAGAGAAGCCATGAAACTGCCCTGCTGTGAGGAGGAGAAAGGCAGCTGCCCCTGCAGCAGCTGCCCCTGCAGCAGCTCCCTGGTCACCACATATAACACCCATGAACAGGGAAGGCTGCCTGTATTTCAGATGTTCTGTTTTATGCAAGGTCTTCTTTTATCGCACATGCACACTGCTGAAGTTGTCACCCATGTTGCCACAGACCAGCAACTGTTCCCAAATCCAGCTGCTCTAGGAAAACCCGGAAAACAACCCTTGCCTGTGCCTTAGAACCTTTGCTGAATTATGGTTTCTGACCACCTGGCCAGTCCAACTGTTTGCTCTGCCTGATCAGAGGAACCATCTGTAGCTGCCAGTTCAGGCAGGCTGCTCCTGTCTGCTGAAGGAAAGGATTTAACCCTTCTGGGGCTGCACTGGGCCTTACAACATTGATTTTACAACCTGAGCTAACAGCCTCACCTCTGCTGCCATGCAGTGAAATTCCTTAATTTTGTATCCAGTTCTGCAATTGCAGATGCCTTAGCTTTGGCCTTCTAATTTGCTCATCACTTCCAAGTGAAAAGTGTATCCTTGGGTAAATGACCTTTATTTTTGTCATTGAGAAGCAAATGTCCTGCCTTCTCTTAGGGACCCACACAAAAGGAGTTTCCCCTACAGCCACTGCACGGGGGGTCTTACATTGCTGCTTCCCTGGGCCACTGCATGGTGCAGTGGGACCATGGTGACACTGACCTTTCCTCCTTGCTGCTCTTGCTGGGGATGGAAATTTTTTTACCCTTATCAGGTGGGAAAGGGCATTTACAGACCCACTCATTTCCTTTGGAAGTAGTCACTTTGGACAAATGCCAGGTCCAGTTGTATTCCTGCTGCCTTTTACAAGGTGGCTAATGCTTTGCAATGGCTGGATACCGTGTAGCTAGGAATGGCTTCTGTGGGGAAGAGCCTATGCCTCAGTCCCTTGGTGGGCCAGTTGAAAGTCGCTGCTGGCAAGGGGGAACAGACTGGACGGTGTGGGTGGATCAGCAAGGGGGCATTGCCCCTTTGGGCAACACCAGGAGGTTGGATGAACTCTGCCCAATTGTCACTCTGTGCCAGTGGGGTCCTGGGCTGTACGGCGATAAAGAGCTTCCAGAGAGCGGCAGGAGCATAAACTGGCATCTCAGCGAAGCCTGTGAGGACCTCAGGTTTCAGACAGAGGTTTGAAGCTGTCCCTCATTTGTAGCTCAGTGTGTTCTTGGCCCCTCATGCCTCTCCCTGACCCAGGCAGGACTGCTTCTCCAGGCCCAGCGTGCAGCTCTTTGCTGTGCAGGAACAGGGCACAGGAGAAGGGGTTGCCAGCACAAGCCTGTGGGGAACCTGACTGTGAAGGGGAGGTTGGAGGGGAAGGTGGATTGCTCAGTCTGCGGCATGGACAAGAGACATGGGTAGCAGTCACAACCAGTGAAGGAGATGATTGCAGCAAACTGCTGTGCCCTGTGCAGGTGGATCCACATAGGTGCTGCAGAGGAAGGAGGCGTGTCTGCAGAGTGCCTGTGTGAAGGATCTTCCACCGGAAGGGAGCAGCCACTGGTCACTGAGGTCCTCAAGACGGAGGAAGTCAGAAAAGCAGCAAGAATGATGCAAAGGTTGAGGAAGATGGGTGAATTGCAAAGGGGCGGTCATTCCCAGAGTGAGTTCATTCAGAAGAAGTGTAGTGGTTTGAGTTCGTTTACTTGAGTTTTTTGGCTAAACGCCAGCACACTTACCAGATTTTATTTAATTTTGCTGTGAGATAAGGATTAGGAGTAGGTAAAGCAGGCTCAAACTTTAAAGAATATAAAGAAAGTTTATTAACAGACTTAAAAGGAAGAAAAAAAATTAAGAACCAGAACAAACCCGTCAGAACACTTTTGCTCTTCCCACCTCTCCGTTTTTTTCAATGACAATACAAAAAAACAACACTTTGGCTTTCAGTCAGTTTACCACTTCTAAATTAGTCTTTCTTCAGTCATTTAGGGAGAGGAGTTTTTTCCTGTTTTACTATGTTGACTTTTCTACAAGAAATACAGTTCTTATGGTTTTCAGCTTCACAACTAGTAGCCGCCCAGGAGAAAAAGATCTCTGCTTGTTGTGGAACGTCCCTCCCACACCAGTAGCTTTCCCACTGCTACTACGGTGGGTTATGACAGTTCATGGGGTGTTTTTTTAAGGATGAGTTGTTCTACTACTGCCGCAAAGAAATCCCCTTCTTCTATGACTGGCAATGTAAATTTCCTTTGACCATTCCCCGGGGCAAGGGATCTGGATTACAGCTTCTTCTCTTCTCTGCTCAAATTTCTCATCAGGCTGCAATTACTTCAATATCTACTTATCTTCACACAGGTGCCTTGATTCACTGGCTGCACTGGCTGCAGGTAGAACGTCACATCCCCCCTTAGACCATTTGTCATATATTACAGGGAATATTTTAGCTTGGTCTCAATCATGGTTTCACAGAAGAATTTTCAGCTTTTACTTTGTAGCACTCCTCATGCTCCTTCCCTCTAAGCTTCAGCTCTGCTTCTCTCACTGACTTTGAGTCTCTATGCTGTGTTTTTGTAAGTGTCCTCACTCTTCTTCTATCTGTGCAAGAGCAGATCAGTTTCTGCAAGTTTTATCTGGGTAACGAAAGGGTTAATTTCTTTCTCGGGCCTCTGCGACAGTCCCATGATTTTTCCCGGGTTGTTTAAAAAGTCTGAGCCGGGCTGCAGAAGCAGTTAAGAGTCTCAATAGCCTCGCTCTGCGAAGCTGGCCTGGCCTGGGGGGAGCCGGCCTGGCCTCTGCCCGGCCCAGAGCAAGGGCTGGGCTCTGCGAAGTTGACCCGGCCTGGAGGGAGCCGGCCCGGAGGGAGCCGGCCCGGCACTGCCCGCTGTAGTTAAAATGTTTTGCCCAGCAGCCGGAGATCTCAGGCCGAGTCCTCCCCCACGTTCAGCTGCACTAGTGCTGCAAACTCCCTTCCAAACCTCCCCCCCCCTCCCCGCTCTGAGGAGGGGAGGGGGGGGGAAAGGGCAAAGGCCCAGCCTTACCAGAGAGAGAAGCACAGGACTTGCTTCTCTCGCAGCAACAGGACAGGAAAAAGAGGGTTTTTTCTCAGGTGTCTCTCTCTTAAATATGGTTTTTTCCCTGGAGGCGGAACAACTTTTAATTGGATTATACACCCATCAATACTCAAAACTAGCTGGTCACTGGCTCTGTTTCCCAAGAAGCAAGGTGCACTACTTCCTGCACCATAGGTCACTTGAAAGACTGACTATTCCTGGGTAAACCCACGACAGTAAGACTCACCAATAGGCCAAGGATTGCAGGGACAACCCAGCAAGGCTATTTCCTGAGAAGATGAGAGTAATGGGAGTATCCGCTTTCCAAGGAGGTGTTGGTTCTTCCTTGTATATATCTCAGCAGCAGAGTCCTGTAGAAAGCAAATGTTGCTATTTCTTTTACATGAAAAGGTATTTTTGACAAGAACAAACAGGAGAATCGGTCATTGGTTGGCGTGGCCAGGGTGCTGCCTGTCATGGACACCAAAGGAGAAATGTGCAGGGTGAGAAGAAGAAAACTAAATGCAAAAGTAAACAAAATTCAAGAGATTTGTGTAACAACAGAGCAAAAGTAAAGGGCTCAATAGTCACAGTGCCCATGGGTGGCCCACAGAAGTGTGGATTCTTCATTGAGATTTTCTCCTTGTGGGAGTTCTAGTCATGAAGCCAAAGATGCCTGAGGCTGGCTGAGGACTTCTAGGCACCTGAGGTGCCCAGGCACTACACTGGAAGGACTCCCAGCTCCTTGCCAGATATAGAGTGGAGGTATTCTCCCCATTGACCTCAGGCCAGTCCTGCAGACCCTGCCACTGGGGGATATGGCCACTGAACCAGAACCAGCCAGTGACATACCATCCAAACATATTTGCATAGCAGGGGTAGAGAGGGCAAATAGTGATTTATGTTCTATGACATGCAAACTTGACAGGCTTGAGCAGATCTGAGCTTCTGCTCCTCCAGACCAGTTTAGACCAGCACAATACTGGTACAGAAGAGAGGATGCACACTTGTAGCCACTGGCACTCTTTCTGCAAGCAGAGGCTCATCTGCATGACATCCATCACGCATGTGATGTTCCCCACATGGATGCATCACTGACTCAACTCTTTATTGCTTTTTAAGTTAAATTGTCAGTATAAGCTGCCAATGGCCTCACTGACCATGTATGTAACCTCAAACTGATCTCTCTGCCTTCCTCGATTCTGAGGCCATTTAAGTGTCTGCAGTTTCCTAGCACTCGCTGGCTTCCCACGCCAAACGTGTTATAAAAATGCAAACCCAACAACAGCTGCATCATGGTTTATCAACTGCTTCCTTATTACCCAGCAAATACCAGATTAATCCCACTGTTTAAAGCTGTGTGCCATGGTTTGATGTTGGTTAAACACTAGGTACTCACGAAAATCGCTCAAGGACTCATGAGTTGAGGTAAGTATTGTGAGGAAAATACTTTAAGGCAAGACAAGGCTCAGCTTAAAACTATAAGGTAAATTTTTTATTAACAGGATCAGAAGAGGATAAGTCTTTAAAACACTCTTCTCCCCCCCAAGCCCCTTTTTTCCCACTGAACGCACAAGGAGACAAAGAATGGGGGAGGTTTAGTCAGTTTTGTTACCAAAGGTCTTTAATAGCTTCTTCAAGGAGAGGAGGTTTTCTTCTGTTGTACCATGGGGTCCCTCTCACGGGACACAGTTCTCCATGAACTTCTCCCACGTGACTCTAATTTCATGAGTAGCCTTCTCTCAACTCTACTGCATGCGAATCACTTGTCCACGGGGTGCAGTCTTTTACAGTTCCTTCTGGCATCTACTCGCTCCGGGGTGAGTACTTCTTTTCACGGGCCATGAGTGGACTTCTGCACCCTCTGTGATTCTATGGGCTGCAGGGGACAGCCTGCCTCACCACAGTCCTCACCTCTCGTGGACTCCATGGGCTGCAGGGGGACAGCCTGCCTCACCACAGTCCTCACCATGGCCTACAGAAGGAACCCGGCTCCAATGTTCGGAGCAGCTCCTCCCCTGACCCTGATGTCTGCCATGTTGTCTCTCTCACATGCTCTCACCTCCTCCTCCTCCTCTCTGACCAAAAAGAAAAAAACCCTGTTGCCTGCAAACACCACTGCCAACAAGTTCCACCAATGTAAAGACTTCTGTGGGACTCTGCAGCGCTGAGAGGTCGATCTCGTTCAAGTTCCATGCCGGGGAGCCTCCCGCTATGCCTCTGCCGCCGGCCAGATGGCCCCGGCACCATTCAAGTGGGCAGTGGCGGCCGCTGCAGCGGTGGCACTGTTCAACACTTCTCCTCATGCAGGGCGCTGGAAAGGAGAAGCTGCACCGTCAGCTCTGCTCTTCCACCCAAGAAGAGGAGCCAGGAGCAGCTAGACAAGCAGAGTTTGCCACGGGCTGCACCTCACCACGCCAGGCATGGCCCCGCGCCGGACATGGCAGTGGCCACGGCCGCAGCTGCCGTGCTGCACCACACAGTCGCGTCTTCCCGCCCAGCCCTGCCGCCACTTCCCCAAGAGGCGGCCAGGCTGGTAAGGCTCACGGCAGCCTGCACCGAGATGGCCGTGGCCGCCATGCATGGCCGTGGCTGCACCAAGAATGCTGGTGGCCGCAGCCCTGGCACAGCGCTGCGCAGCCGCGTCCCCTGGCCGAGTCCCACTGCCGTTTTAATTTCCTTCTTAAATATGCTATCACAGAGGTGTTACCAATTTCTCTAATTGGCCCAGCAGCATGTCTATCTTCAGTGCTCGACAGAGATTGGTTCTGTTGGACATGGTAGAAGCTTCTAGCAGCTTCTCAGAGAAGCCACCTCCATGGCTTTTTTTTCTGCTATTAAAAATTAGACTCTGCATAACCAACACAGTATGGGTCTCACACATCACACAAGTGTTTTCAGATAGACTGTTCTCCAAGACAACTGCCAAATGGGTGCTAGACCTCAAGCACACCTTAAGGACACGGCCACATGTGCCAGGGGGGTTGCACACACCTGCACTGGGTTGGGGATCATCTCCATTTCTGGTGTGAGTATATCCCCAGAGATGGATGATGCTCTGAATCATTTATGATGGGAGTATCACAGCTCTGTCCACACTCCTGGTGCTGGGACAGACAGAGATGGATGCTGTGCTTGTAAACGGGGGCAATATTTCCTGGTATATTGAAGGAGACCTGGCCTGGAACTGGCCTTCCTTGGCACACAGGAAGGACTGTCAGTGAATCCACGCCACTTGTTAGTTCTTTACAGTTTGGGAAGCTCAACACTTTGACCCGAGCAGTTATTTTTCTGGATTCCATGGGTTTATATATAACCTTTTGCACTTGAAGAAGCTCAGAGGTTCAGTCAGAGCAGGCCCAGCCTTAAATTTCTGCACTTGGGGAGGTTACCCACCAAGCAAGGATATCCATCCAGCCCCTGAGCAATGGCCCTGATCTTTCCAGGGTGCAGTTTTCTGCATGTCAGCCTGTCACAATACACTACATAGGGCCATGCTGAAGCTGATTTTTCTTGTACGTTCAAGATTTCTGCAGACAAAAACAAATTAAATTCTCATACCCAGAACTGGAGTGTAGCAGTGCAGAGGAAGCCTGCAAATATCGCCATCAAACAAAAGCTTTTTGTCATTTGCTGTAGCTCCTGCCTATTTACTCCATCCAAGAAAATCTCTTTCATGGCTGCCCAAAACATCTGATTCTTGCACCTACCCGCCTACATGCATCCTCAGTGTGATGGTGGTAAAGAAAGAAGTGATGTGATGCTGTTGGCCTTCAGAATTCACTACACAGCACAGGCTGCAGGAGAGTGAGGTAGGGCAGGGTCTTTCCTGACTGTACCAAACTCAAGACAGCAAATGGCTTCCTGTTGTAGGTTCATGGTTAGCTGGGGCTCTTCTTCAAGGACATGCAGCTCCAATAGAAGTGTTAACCAAGGCAGTGCTCAAGCAACTCACTTTGTCCCCAGCTGTGGACTGGAAAAACGTTTCCCAATGAGACAGGTGTATTGACAGCCCGTAAAGGGGCTCCAAGAGAGCTGGAGAGGGACTTTGGACAAGCGCATGGACAGGGGGAATGGCTTCCCACTGCCAGAGAGCAGGGTTAGATGGAATATTGGAAAGGAATTCTTCCCTGTGAGGGTGGGGAGGCCCTGGCACAGGTTGTCCAGAGAAGCTGTGGCTGCCTCCTCCTTGGAAGTGTCCAAGGCCAGGCTGGACAGGGCTCGGAGCAACCTGTGGAAGGTAGAAAGCGTCCCTGCCATGGCAGGCAGTTGGAACAAGATGAGCTTTAAGGTCCCTTCCAACCCTAACTCAAACCAATCTGTGATTATCTTATTCTGTGACCTGAAAGCCAGGTTCAAAGAGCTACTCCATGAAACTCAATATATACAGACATTAACTGAATAATCTTCATGGTCATGTTAGTTTTGTTGCAAGATCATCATAAAGCTTAATGAATTATCCTTTGTAAAATACTTTGAGATCTTGGGTGGAGCACACTTTGGAGTTGCAGAAAGCATTCCTTTCATCTCCTTGACTAATCATATAATATGTTCAAGAGAGACTGATCCCATGCACACACCTTGTTATTTCCCTAAGCCTATCTTCTTCCTTCTCACATATGTTTACTCTGTAAACTTTAACAGAAGCTCTGGCTTAAGGAATCAGCACTCCCAACTGCATGTAGTATGTTAGAGTGCATGATGGGATAAGTAGATAATTCTCTTTTAAAGGGGAGCCAAAAGTTTCTGCTTTGACCTTTCTACACTAAAAACTGAACTCACAACACACTGGGAGCTGGTTTGTTTGTTTAACAGCATAAGACTGAAATATTTCTCTCCAGTGAGACCATGACAAAGGCTTAGCCAGCCTGGCCAGACATGAGGAACACAACAGGGCACTGCAGCTGCTGGAAGAAAATATGTAAATAACTCTGTGGTGATGGGCACCCAGACAGCTGCAGTTGGGTGGTGGATTTGAAAATTAAGCGCCAAATGGTTGTTTTGAAAAAAACCCTGGGTTTGTTTTCATTAGGATGGACATCAGTACCAGGCTTTATATAATTACAGTGCAGGGGTGTGAGCATTGCATGCTCCCCTCCCACAGCTCCACCAGCGTAGCAATGATTTAAGTGATTCTTGGAGCAGAACTGGGATTGCTCCTGGCTAATACTGTGAGCTTTGTGAACTCAGAGGAACCGCATTCAGAGCCAGTCCCCACCCTCCTTCACTGTGCTCTCCAAACTGCCAAATGGCTAAACAATTAGGGGCTTGCATGTGAAATGAGGGAACTTGAACTCCACGGGCTGCTGAAAATTGGGGCTACCCTGACAGACTGCAGAGGATACTTTTGTCTTGGGATCCCTGAAAATGTAACTAGAATAAAATTCAGCTCTATATGTGAAAGGCAGAACTCACCTTAGAGATTATTGGCTCAATATTTCATTAAAAGTGATGTGAATAATCCCTTCCTTGATCTTAGAGTAATGTTGCTATTTACCTCTTTAAACAGCAGCTGCTCTGCACCAACATGCCCACAGTTCTGGCTCCAAAGGCTGCCACAGTCTGACTGGAAGGAAGCAGTGATATTTTTCCTACCTGGCCAGTTCATCTGTTTTCAGTGGTGCTTTCGCGGTATTCAACTGCCAAGAAGTCTGTTTTCTATTAGTTTGGAAGAATTCCTGAGTCCTGGGGAGCCAGTGGGAGTGAGACACAGTAGGTGATGCTACCCTGAAAGCTGGTGTATCCCACCATACACCTCCTCCTGCTCCTGGGGAAGACTGTGAATGAGCCATACTGCAGGAAGCCCTCTGTGGCTCCTGTGTTATAGACAGGGCTCTTTTTAGTATGTGCTATTCTAAGCAAACCACTCTGTAGAAAAATTACAAAGTGGAATTGTGGAAAGTCGGGGAGCCCTGAGCACTGATCCCTCAGCATCTTCTTTTACCCCTTTTCTGTTGAGATGGGGAAAAATATGAAGTATTTTTTGAATTAAATTCTCATTTCTTTCTGATCACATGAGACTAGGGTCTGGTTCCGGTACAAGAGTCTAAAGGGCCATGCTTAGAAGTTACTCCCCTTCCTGCCACAAAAGAGTGAACAATTCCAAGCATGGACCAGAATTCTCCCTGTCCAGACTTGGTTAACACTTCCCCCTGTGTGATACAGCTTGAATTCCACCTCAGGAAGGAGGTAAATGCTGTAGCAAAAGAATATTACTGTTAAAAACTCCTGTCAAACATTAGATGCTGGAATCAGAAATAAATACACCCTCTACACATTACAGCGTGATGTCTTGTCTCAAAGAAACCCCTTATCCTACAGTCTGCTGTCTGTTTGCTTTAACCCTACAATTGTGCGCTACGTTCCTCTGCTCTTTTTTACATCTCGGCAAAATTTCTCATAGTGGATGAGGAAGGTTTCATCCATGACTCATGGCATACCATTAATTTTCTCTACTTGCTTTAGTGCTTTCTGTCCTGACACTGCTGGAAGCAATTTTATTCAATGAAAGATGAAATTCAGGAGCAGAACTCCATGGTGAGGTACAAGTGCTTCTTCCAGACTTGGAGTCATTGTTAGCAATTTTTTGTGCACTAATGCTGAGGCCAGATTGAATTTGGACTGATAGGAAAATGTTATGTGATATATGTTCAATCCTTGCTCCTTGCTGAAATTAATGGCAATATCTGAGACAATCGATAAAACACTGTTTGAGCAAGGTGAGGAACATGAGGCAGAGGGGGAGTTAGGTGACTAGAGAAAAGATAGAAATAATCCTATTAAAGACATACAAATAAAAAAGTGTAAAATGAGAAAGGGGAGAGCATGGCAGCAGGTGCTGAGAAACCAAAGCAGTTAAGAAGTAGCAGTGGAAATCCTGCATCTCCAGATTTATGAAAATGTCAGAGTCATTATGAAATCCCAGATAGCATCAGAAAACTCATTACACTTAAATGTACAGGAAACTGGCCGACGAATGAGAAGGTGATCTGCATCAAAGGATACACAAGGTTCTCCTTTGTCTTTATTACATACTGGAAGCAATTTCTTCATTTACCTGGTGGGAGAAGCACTCCAGAGCTAAACAGAGCCTGTCTCTACTGTCTGTGAGTGACATCCCAAAAATTTATTCTTATCCTACTCAGACAGTCAGATATGTTGCAAGTGTCTGAGCTAGAGGTTCAATACTGACCCCAGGGCTCTTCCAAGTTCCTGACTTTGTATCAGGGTGGCACCTGTACCTGCAACAGCTTCCTCCTCTGCTCCACTTTCCACAATGAGAAAACCTGGGAGAGTGGGTAAGGCAGGAGCCTCAGTGTACTCTGAACAGGTTTCCCAATCTGAATGCCCAGGAAAGCAGCCCCAGGGATTGCCATGATCCTCTGTTTTCCCAGCCAGGTAAGGCTGACACATCCATATGCTGTCCCTTTGTCAAACACTAAATTATTGTGTCTTAGAATAACAAATCCATTCTAGCTGCTCAAAACAGGAGTTTATTGTAAAATTGTTTTGGGTAGCAAAGACCTGTCATAGTCTCCAATGAAAATTTAATTGCTAAATATTAAGAGATGAGTAACCATATTGACCCTGGTTCAGTACTAAATCCCTATCATAGCAGGGTCCTCTTGAGGACCAGTATTTGAACAGATGCCAATACCACAACTGAAACATGCATTGCACTCACTGGAAAACATAGCTGGTGAGTGGGCACTCAGCTTTTGCACTTCTCTTTCTTTCTTGATGCTTCCTCTCCTCATGTCAACCCCCAAACCATTCTCTTCATTTTAGAAGAGATAGGAAAAGTGAACACAGATGTTCAGTTAACAAGGGGAGATGGGAGTCAGGGATGAAAGTGTGCAAGTGTCCGGGTTGCTGCTAATGAAAGGGACTTTCTGAAAAATGTAGAAAATATCAGGTATTATTATTGACACATGTTTTAGGAAGTATATTTTGAAAAAAAAAAAATTACTGCAATACAGTTGATAGCAGCACTATGAAAATACCCAGTAGCACTAGAAGGCAAAAAACCCCAAAACCCCAAAGCACACAAATTCTTGAAACATTCAACATTTCTAAGCCATTATCTAAAAAATCTGAGGGGTAAACTTAATGAACAAAGGGGATTTACATCTGGTTTACATTATCACTCAAAATTAGACAAAAAGCTTAAAAGAATTTCTAAAATATGACAGATGCACAGATTATTACATCAAATAACAAGAGAAGAAATGAGCTAACCCAAAAATGCTTACACAGAGGCTTTCAGCATTCTTAAAATACCTTTCCCTGTCTTAACACAACCAGAGTTTATAGCTGGTCTTCCACAAATTTCCTAGTGTTGGAAACTGAATGTTAAAAGAGAGATAAAGTTCACTCTAAGTGCACGGCTTGATGCTCAGAGGTATTTTTTTGTTTGCTTGGGTGAAGACAGTGCCGTTAGAGACGACACGGACTGCATGGAGCAGGAGCTGGGGCAAGAGAAGGGGCTGGGACTGGAGCCGGTCCAGCAGCAGTTGGGTTACAGTTTGCAGACAGGCGCCAAAATTCAAAACACGCACTATACTGTACTACAACTCCCAAGTGTGGCTTGAACAAAGAGCAGGAAGCGGATGGGGCAGGATCTGACCTCCCTGCGAGCAGCGACCACAGCACCCTGGGATTTGTAGTCTCTTCTCTCTGCTTCCTTTTCCAGATTCAGTCACGAAGCTGAGTTTCACACTAAGTCGCACATCATATCATCAGATCTCACTGGCAGCGCCCTGCCGGCAGTGACCCTCAAGCAGAGAGGTTGTGCCTTTCAGAAAGCGCACGGGGAGTGATCTTGTTTTCATTTTAGCTGTCACTCATAAACACCCTCCGGGGAACCCACAGATACCCACAGCTCTGTAGACTGGCGTGGAAATTCCCACCCTCGGCTCTCGGTAGGAGAAGGAGGTGAAGGGGCATTCAGTGCTGTCCCAGGAGAGGTGATGCCCCAGCAGGTGGGACAGGCACTCTGCTGTCTCACGGCAGCCAGGACAACTCCTTTTGTATCAGATGCACATTTTGAGACAAATGCATTCAGGTGAAAACTTGTGATTTATGCAGTGATTACAAGAGAGACTTACAGCTATTTGCCCACAAAGATACTGAACACCTGGAACGCCTGGGTTTATTCCAAGGTTTTCCAGTTTAAGGTATACTTGGTATTAGGATTTCACATGAAGATCATTTTAGTTCTGAGGCCAAACACCTACATTTTCACCCTGGGTCTCAAAGTTTTCACATTGTATGCTGTTATTTTCTTGCTGTTTTTCCTGTTTCTCTATCCAGACTTGTACTTCCATCTTTGCATAATGGTCTTGTTACTTTTCCTCTTTGCGCTTCATACAGATGACAGACTTTTGAGTCTGTGTGTCTGACTTCTCCTTTTTCTCAGCCCTCCCTTGTAGATGAAAGGCACAAGGCCAGGAACAGTTTGGGAATGGTAATCCAGTTTATCCTAGTTAAGTGCAAGAGCAGAGAAAATTTGTTGTCTTTGGGGAAAAAAAATACTTCAAATATTTAGGAAAACTTCTCAGTGGATTTTAGTTTGTACAAAGTTTGGCTACATAGCCAAAAATCATCACTTCTTTAGGTACTCCTGAAAACATCAATCATGGGAATGCCTAATCCATGTTTTCTCCATTTTAGCATAGAGCTGGACCCTGGCCTGTGCAGAGCCGACAGCGAAGCACGGCAAAATCACACAGCGCACAGGGAGCTGTGGACGATGTTTTTAGGGAACTACAGTGAAAACACACAAATACAACCTGTCAGGGAACCCGTCACCCCACAGGCCTGAGCCCTGCGAGACCCGGGGGACTCGGCCTGCTTCTCCGCCAGGAGCGTGAGCGGGTGAGGATCAGTCTTGTCGGTCGCTCCGCTTCCTTCCGCTGTTGTCACCAAAACCTCTTCGCCTCTGAACCGGCCCCGCGCGCGGTTCTATCCTTGACTCGCGGCCAGAGCCACACCCACGGTCCCTGATCGGGCGCAAAATGGCGGTCCTCACTAACCCCGCGGCCATCTTGGCGCCGGGACTGCATGTCCCAGGCGGCGCCGCGGCAGGAGGGCCGCCCGCCCGCCATCTTAGCGCTTCCTCCCCCCGGTGCGGCGGGATTGAATGAGTTGCTGCCCGCTCGCCCGCCAGCCCAGCGCCATGTCAGGCACTCCGAGCCGCGGCACCCCGGGCGGGACCCCGCTATCGCCGACCCGCATCTCCCGGCTGCAGGAGAAGGAGGAGCTGCGACAGCTCAATGATCGCCTGGCCGTTTACATTGACCGTGTGCGGGCGCTGGAGCTGGAGAACGACCGGCTGCTGCTGAAGATCTCGGAGAAGGAGGAGGTCACCACCCGAGAGGTGCGGTCGGAGCGGGGGGCGAGCAGCGGCGGCCTTGGTGCCGGGGCGGGTCCGTGGCCCGGAGCTCGCCCGGCCAGTTCCCGCCCGTTCCCTGCGCCGCGCGGGGCGCGCTGTGGCGGCTCCGTGTGGCCGCCGCTCCATGCGCGTCCCGCCGGGCGAGGAGCAGGGGCTGTGCGGACCCAGCGCCTACCCGCGCGGCCCCTCGGGGCTGCCGGGGGCTCTCTGGCCGCGGTGTCGGGCTGGGAGGCCACTGGTGACACATTCAAGGCGGCTCAGGCCGGGATTCGGTACCAGCCGGAGCCCGTGCCGGTGGCGGGAGCGGAACGGGGCGGACGCGGCGCTGCGGGCGGTGTTGGCGGCTCCCGGACCGGCCGGGTTGCAGCGCGGGTCCCTTGGCCGCGGGCGAGGCTTGGCTGGGGCCTCGGGCGGTCCGAGCCCTCCGATGCCCCGCGCCCACAGCACACGCGTACCCTGGTATCAGGGTGTTTGTTGTCCCCTACGGCCTCTGTCTTGACGGCTGATACGATGGCATGGAAGATTTGCATCTCACCGTAGGAAATCTTTTACAGATCCGATAAATACTCGGAATCAAATTCTTGTAAACGACTCTGATTTGTTTCCTGGAATCTTGGAAGCAAAACTGGATGATTCTTTTTCCTAAGCCTTGCTTTTCTCTGTTCTGTGGTGTCAGCTTCCCCCAGGACTCTCCTTCCCTTAGGACGGAAGGATGTAGTCGGTGACACACTGGGGCCAGTCCCGTCCTGTTCAAGCCCAAACCCCCTCGGCAAGGTGCGGTGTCCGACTACTGAGATGATGTTAAACTGCAGTGGAAAGCCTATCAATAAACAGGCTGGACTGTAACTTCTGGGATGTGATAGATTGCTGTGCTGATTTGATGATACTCGGGGTGGTGGGAGGAAGGTTTGATTTAATGTAGTTTAAGCAGAACAGATATGATAATGTCTTACTTGGGCAGTGGTTGGAGTACCTGCAATCAGTGCATAGATGCCCAAAACCGAAGTACCTTTAAAGTCACTTTGTATCACTTAATGATATATTGTAACTTCCATGCTTTCAAAATCACTAAGTATTTCTAAGCATGAAACATCACTTGTCCTGTGAAATCATGCTATAAACAAAATAACCACATCTAATGTAGGAAACTTCTGAGCTGCAGATCTCTGGAGGCTAGAAGCATAAATTATAATGCAAGAAGCAGAATGTAGTTCTGTTGACAGCACACATATAGCAAGAGTAAGAGACCAAGCAGACAACGTAGATATAATCTTATTAGACTTCTAACATGATCATAAAGCAGCTCCTAATAGCAGTTCCGTGTGCTAGCAATTCTGAAAAGTATTCTGATGCAATAAGCAGAAAATAAACTTGAGAATTTTGATAGGAACGTTTTGGTTGCTTTGCCCTTGAGCTTTCCTTCTCAGATTTTTTCATCCATACTTCAAAAAGGTCTTAATCCTTAGACATATTAAAACAAACTTTGTCAGGATTCATTAAGCTCTTCTTTGACACTTATGCTTTGACTTGTCTCTGGACCACCTTGGTTAAATACTTTCCTTGTCCCTTTAGGAAGGTCTGTTTATTCTTTACATATGTCCACAAAAGGAAACTTCGTAGTTTTATTGTTTTAGTGCTGGATAGTGGGCATTGGTTTAGGACTGTGGCAGCACTAGCTTCAGATATATACTCAGCAATAGCTGTCATATTTTGGTTTTACTGGAATGGGAGAATGCTGTTCTTTCACTTTTGGGACCAACCTAGTAAAGTGGATTTTCTGCTGACAACTCACTTTCCTTATTAACTGTTAGAATTTGCATTTATAAAATGACTAGGCTTAGTGTGAAATAAGGTATTGATTAAAAATAAACCCTCCAAATCCCACTGCCCCCCAAACAGACCCCAAACCAACTCTAACTTCTGTGTAGAAGCACAGTTAAACATAGTGCAGTGAAATTCGCGTACTGTTCTCTCTTCATTATTATATCTTTATATATGTAAGTGTCTAAGCTCTACATGCTTGTAGGAGATTATTTTCCTTTTCCATAGTGTTCAAGATGAAAATTCCCATTGGTTGTCCTCAACTGTGTGTAAATTTGAGTCTGATCTTATTTATGAAAACTGACTGCATATTCTATTATTTTTGTCTTATCTTTGTTAACGGCAGAAAATATCATCTGCCACTGTGGCAGGTGGTATCATGCATGTTGTGGGAGGCAGGCAGGGGGGACTGCTCACCAGTGGGCTCTTGGTTACTACCTGAGACTTCTGCCTAGAGAGCAGATGATAGGGTCCATGATCGAAGGTGAATTTCTCAACATTGAGGATAGCTATGGCAAGCAGTAGAACCATGGTGTCATGAAAGAGATGTTTGTCCTTTGCTTGTCACTCCAGTATCCCACAAGATAGTGGATACTCACCTGAGCTGGGTGAGATAGTTATTGACTGACATGACATGTCCTGAGTGACCATTCCTGACAACCCCTTCCGCCACCCTGCATGCGTGGCAACAGTTTTGATCTGTGCCCAATTCTCTGGTTTAGGGTAGTGTCTTCTAGATGAGCGAGGTTCTACTGATGCTGCTAGGCAAGGACTGTAGTCACTGTGCTGCCAGAGATTCTTTAATCATCAGCTGATGAGGATATTCTTTTTCCTTATTGTATCAATCACCAATTTGAACAAGATTGCAGAAAGCAGCCATTTGCTGTTCTGTGTGGCAATCTCAGCATGGCCTTAGAACAATATAATTCCGGTTCTTTTTGATGAACACAGGGCTGCCATCTCTTAACAGCAGAGAAAAGGAGTTTTGCAGTTGATTCGTCTTTAGTTCTTTATTAGTTACAGCCTTTTCCCTAACCTTGTCCAATGCTGCTTTACCCTTTACTTGTATGCCATACAGGTGCCTAGGCAAATAAACAGTGCATACAATAAGCCCTCAGACAAATGCAAAAAAAAGTTTGCAGATGTAGCTGGGGGAACCTCTAACTGTCCTCTTTCCTTCTCTGTTTGCTCTCCTCCATCATTCCCCTTGTGTAGGTTAGCCTGTGACAGAAGAGAAGTTGAGCTCATTCCCGTGTTTTTCTACATTCCTAGTACATGACTGATGCTGTTCTCACTGTGTTGGAGTCACTGTTGCAATAACCTAATTTGTGAGGCTGGGAGAGGGGGATACTGGAAGGCCTAAGAGGCAAGTCCTAGAGCTCTCCTCAATTCCCTTTTACTAACTCCCTGCCCTCCCCTGGAATGCTTAGGGTTGCAGCCTTCCGGAACAGATGGGGACGGGAGGGATTACTGCATTGTTCTGAGGACACCCCACTGTGCTCACCCTCTGAAAGGAGAATTAAAGAGAAAAATGAGATAAGATCCCTGGGAGCCTCAGCTGCTGACAGCAATTGCCCTTGTGACAAAAGCAGTGTCTTTGGGGGTTCCCTCTTCACCTGTGTCTTCCCAGCTCTGTGGGTGTGAGTGCAGGTGGCTGTAGTCTCATGTGGTTTCCTCTTACCTGCCAGTGTTGGAGCTACCATGCCCTTTGTGTGCACCATGTGTGGTGATCAGAGCTACTGTTATGACCAGGATATGATGGTTTGGTGTTGCCTAATTGCTGTCTGCAACATACATGCTCAGATGCTGCTGTGGATGTTGGGTCACTCAAGTTGCAGCCTCTAAAATATTAGCTTAAATGGTTTTCTGGCACTGTAGACATCATCTGGGAGGTGACATAACACACATCTTCATTGTTCTTGAGAACTTGACTGATGTTCTTGGTGAATCTGAAGCATAGTAGTCCAAGACAAAGGACTGGCAGTCCTTTGTCAATCTATAACTGGCTAAGTAAGAACATACTGAGCCACACCTGGCAGGAATACACTTGCATTTTGCACATTAATGTATGCTAATGAAATTAATGTTTCATCACTGAATTTGTCTGGAGTCACTTGTGGTTGGCTGGAACATGTTTCTTGCCTAGCTTGTTGGTTCAGTGCCTTCTTGACATGTTTCAAGTCTTCACTGAGTGACATCGCACAGCTTTTCTCAAGTGGTTGCTTTGGGAGGGTCTGTGTCAGCATGTCGGCCCTTGACACACTGCCTAGTGAGCTTTGAATGCTCCCAGCACAGGTAGGTGAGAGCATCCACCAGTTGTGTCTTTCAGAATCTGCTATGGAAACATCTCTGTTTTCTTTTTTCTATTTCCTTGTTCCTATGTTGCCTGATTACAAACTTGCAGGCTCTTTTGCCAGCAAAAGAGGGAGGAAAAAAGTGAAAGCAAATATATAGTGCTGTATGGGTGTCTAGGTTGGCCTCTGTGCAGGAAGAGTTATGCTTGGGTGCACATGGATATGAAGTGGATTGGGCTGCAGCATGTCCTTCTGTTTTCTGCTGAACTCCATTTTGAGGTTTTGGGTTTCTTTTTTCTATTGCCTTCAGATGGGGTTTACATTTTCACAGTGGAGGGACCCGTTTGCTGGTCTAACCTGTCAACTGGAAAGGTTTGTTGCTCCTTCCCAGGGTTTGTATTCTGGACATTGTAGAGAGGCTGCTGAGGCTCACATGACCATATAAATTTTATCCCTTCTGCTCTTCCACAAAGGGACCAGTGCTAGTAGTAGGAGGGACCTGAAGAGTGTCAAACATGACTACATGGCTCTGGATGATTGTTGGAGGTTAGCTTCCCTTCTCCCTTTTTTTTCCC
>VZTJ01004884.1:245-87031 GCA_013397795.1 Orthonyx spaldingii
GGAGAGCCCCGCGCCCCCAGCCAGGGGCGGCCGCCCGCCGCCCGCGCCCGGCCAATCAGAGCGCAGCTCATTAGGCGGCGGCGCCGGGCGCGGCGGGGGCGGGAGCGGCCGGCTCTGCCCCTCCTCGCCCGCCCCCCGCGATTAATGCTTTTCCTGCCTTTTTCCTCTATTTTTCCCTTCCCCACCCCGCCTTCTTTTCCCCACCCTTTTTCTTTCTTGTTTTTTCCTCATTTCTCCCCTCTCGCTCCCCCTTTTTAACTTCCCTTCTGCCCTTTTTATTTTGGGCAGGGCCTTTTTCCGGATTTTTTTATGTAGTCCCCTCACTGTAGATTAATTATAGAGACCAAAAACTTGGGGAACCCCAAGGGAACTTGTTCTGCTCCGTGTTGAAGGGATGCCCTTGCCTAAATCACAACCGATCGTTGTGAAGCATAAGAGAGTAATATTTTAGAAAATCCAAAAAGATGAGGGCATATAAACCACTACACCTACTCCAGCCAAAATCTGAGCTCAGCCACTGGGCTGGACATGGCACACAAGCTCTGTGCCTGCCTTCAACAAGCTCCCAGGATGCAGAACCAGCCTTTAAAAATAACAAAACGAAACCAGCAGATGTTTCAACCACACAGCTCCGCTCCAGCGTGCAAAGCTTTAATCTGTACCACCACTGTGAAATTCTTAGCAAAGTAAAGTTTCTTATTCAAGTCAAACAGTTGCAGCTATAAATACCTGCTTTACTAAAATATATGGAATACACAGCCTTTTCTATTATTATTATTCAAATTCATTAACATTCACTCTTGAAAATAATTTTTTCAATCAACAAAACTCATGACTGCTTTATATTACAGCAGAAAACTATCTACTGTAGAAGAGGGGGATAAAAATACCTCAGAATTTTCTTCTGTTTTTCCAGTCTGGTGACCCCAATAATTCCTAAGCTCAGGGCGAACTGAAATTGTGACAAAGTCTGCGCCCCCCATTTCTGATGTTGTGCTCCTTCTGAACTCGCCCCCAGCATTTAGAATCACTAAATTGTATTTGCTCAAAGCCCTTGCCTGAGCAGGCCACGTTATGAATACATTCTCAGAGTTTGGCTAATACAGGATAATACACGCTGTGAAGTGATAAACCCAATATCAACCCAAGTCTTGATGATAATTTACAGGAGAAAGTTTTTCTTTTGCTGATCAAGAGAGGTTTTTTCCTAAGGTGCCCCAAGAGCCAAGAACACTGTGACGCTACGAACTGCTGACAGGCAACCAATAACTGTGACAAATTATACATTCATGGCATCTGCAACAATCGATAAACTGACTCACCAAATTAATAAAATATAGATCACAAAGCATACATTTTTATTAAAGAATAATTTCATGATAACCAAGTAATGTGGATGCTTCCAAGCATAAGATTAAATTACATGCTGAGCAAATCTGGCATTTTGTGATAAACTACGAAAATAGTCTTTGCAACAGCAACTGAGGAAGAACATTGCTGACATAGTCTATAAACATGTTTTATAAAGCACAACCAAAAGTAACCAAAAAAAAAAAACCCAAAAAAACCCACAGTGAAGTGGTGGCTAGAGAATTCACTACCATATCCGCAATAATTACTGTATAGACTTCTCCTTGTTTTGTAATTTATTCCTTCAAATATGATGCTGGTTTTGGTGTTAAAAGCAATAAAAACAGATTACCTACACAGGGGAATATTTACACCAAATTAATTCCTTAACCAGCCAGACTTCAGCAGTCATTACTGGAGGACACAAAGATTTCTGGTACATTTAGGATGACAGCAAATGTACTTAAATACACAAAGCAAGTGTCTTACCTGATAGACTGACCCTGCTTGTCATAATTTTGTGCCTGCTGAATAACTCTAAAGAACTTGCTTGAACTCAGGAACACAATGAATCCTGTGGACTTTAAAGGTCTTACGCCTTACACAGGATAAAGTGTTTTCCTGCATGGATATTTTCCCCTCCTAAGAAATGCAGTGAGAAGAGCTTTTCCAACCTTCTGTAAAGGTGTTGGAGAAGTCCTTCCTTCCTCAAGGAGGAAGATGGAGCATCTCTTATGGCAAAGGCTTTACTACTGGGAAGAACACACTTAGGCACGTCCTCAGTGTCCACTGTCTATCTTGGGTTATTCCTACACAGCTCAGAATCGTGTCTTAAATGAAGAATTTAAAATACTGAGATCCTGCTTATTAAAGTTTACAATTATTAGTTCCTGGAACTCCTTAGTGCTTGGTCTCTCCAGGCTAACTATGCTGTACCAACTGCATTAGAAGGCTGTCCTAAATTAGTTTTAATCCTCTGTAATGCCAGATCCGTGGTGCTTTCAGGGTGTCTTTACATGATTGATGTCTTGTCAGATCTTCCAAATATTTCTTTTATAGCAAAACATCCAGCATTTCCTGGAAGCGTACTTTCATACTTTGTTTTACATCCATAATGTTTAGCCACTTGCTCAACTTCCATGGATTTCCTAGCTAAACACATGACATGTGCTGTTTCCCATCCTTCTCTCTAGCTAATAAATAATGGAATCTTAATTCTGAACTGCTGTCATGAAACAAAAATCAAATAGAGCCTAAGTGATATAAAAACAATATTTGTTTATACTAGATCTGTTATTAACTTAATTCTTCCTTAAACAAATGACATTTAATAATACATTAAACACATAAACAGGAACATATTCGAAGTTATAATCCCATCAGCTCCTTCTCATGACATTCATCTTCTCAAAGGCAATATCCACATTTCAATCTAATCATTTGTTGAACATCAAGTTAATAAACAGATATGGTTCCTTAAAAACAGCTTACTACTTAAATCAGATGCTGCCTTCCCTGTGGCAACCTAGATCAGTTTTTTAAAAATCTATTCTCTGGCATATTAGTAGCAACCAGAAATTTATTATGTTATTTTCTTTCAAAATTAAATATCTTTATTTAGAAAACATACCCACATATCCCCACTTACAGACAACCATTTATCTAAATATTTTACAAGCGTTCTGCATGGTGATCATTTCATTTAGTAAGAAAATACCCACATTGCTGTGAATCTTTTCAGTCCCCAAAACGTGCCTACAGATAGCAGCAGTGCATATTTTAGAAAAGCAGCAAACAGGACCAGCTTCAGAATTACACCCACCACCCTCCACACAAGATGAGGCGAGAGCATTTTCTCTTGCCATAAATTACCACTCCCTTCTATCAGCAATTATTTAACTTTCAAAAATAGCTGCAACAAGACAAATTATGAGCTATAATTACGCTAATTTATCCCTGATATTAAGCCTGCATACATGCAGATATGTATACCTAGTCTGCCCCAAAACGTGTAATGTTAAGTATTATAATCAAACGTATCAGGCCATCTTTATCTTATCACCCAGATGACAACATTTCTATGCTAAACATCTGTGAGCCATTCCAGCGGTCAAAAACACCCATTATTACATTTTTATCTGGTGCCAGTCACTCAATCCTGGTACATTTTCTTCTAATACACCTTCCTCCTTCCCAGATGAGTGCAGGGACATAAATCCACAGGAGTCTAAGGGAGCACCAGCCTGGCTTCCAAGGGGAAAAAATAAATGACTATATCTATATATCTATATCTATATATCTATATCTATATATCACTGAGTGCAACACAGAAGCTGTGTCAGGTCAGAATTCCATACTCTGGAAATATCTGAAGGCTGGAAATATTAGAAATACTGTACATAGTTGCCCTGGTTTTGCTTTCTGCTTCATACAGGACATTGGGCTAGAGGGCACTTTATGGTCTGACCCAGCTCAATAATCATTTCATTAAGTACTTCAAGACTAAGTTGCCTCATTCTTTTCTTGGAAACTGGAATTATTGAATATCTTAAGTTACTCAATTAAAAGCAAATTAAAATTTGTCTACTGCACTACTAATCTGACTCAAAGCAAGCACTTCCGACATTGGCAGAGGTCTTGACAGAACCACTGTTTCTCCAAAAGTACCAGCATTTCTGCTAAATCCCTATCATGCTGTGAGGTGCTGCCTCTCAGACAGCTGCATTTATCCTGTCTGTACATCCAGTTAGCACAGAATCCTGGAATGGCTTGGGTTGGAAAGGACCTTAAAGATGACTCAGTTCCAACCCCTGCCATGGGCAGGGACATCTTGCACCAGACCAGGCTGCTCAGAGCCCCATCCAACCTGGCCTCGGACATTTCCAGGGATGGGGCAGCCACAGCTTCTCTGGGCAACCTGTGCCAGGGCCTCACCACCCTCACAGGGAAGAATTTCTTCCTTATATCTGATCTAACCCTGTCCTCTGCCAGTGTGAAGCCATTCCCCCTTGTCCTGTCTCTCCATGCCCTTGTCAAAAGCCCCTCTCCAGCTCATGCAACCCCCTTTAGGTTCTGGAAGGTTCTCTCTCAGTTGTCTCCACAGCAGAGGTGCTCCAGCCCTCTGAGCATGTTCACGGCCTCCTCTGGAGTCGCTCCAACAGATCCACAAATTCTTACTTTGAGGCCCCAGAGCTGGACTCAGTAACCCCAGGTGGGGTCTCGTGGCTTTACCTTCACCCATTCCCAAACCAGGCAGGTCTGCGGTGGGGGCCAGGCAATCTCTGTATTTTCAGTGATCTGGACATTTCTTTTACTCACCTATTAAACTGTCAAATTTACAGCATTCATTAAGCAGTTACCATGATACAACAATGTTGATTAACATAACAATAACTCAGGTTGTTTTATATTTTTTTTTTGTTAAGCTTTTCTTGTTTTTCTTTGCACTCTTGTAGGGCATTAAAAGTCACAGATTCACAGGATCCTTTTTTGCACAGAAAATTAACAAAAAGATAGGAACCCAATAGTGTTTCCTTTCTCCACATTTGTTTTCAATAGTGATAGAATAAATTGCTCCAGTAAAAAGCCTTGATGCTTTCTGTTTTAAAGCACAAGAACAAATGCTATTTTTAAAGTCAAAATGTGTTATAATGACAGGGTTAGGGTTTGGGGTGGGTTGTTTTTTTGGGTTTTTTTTGGAAGAGTAAAAATCTATTTTTTTTCAGTTACAGTGAAAATTCTGAATGCATATTCACATCATTTTGAAAATCTGTCAACACTAGATACACACTTCTTTCTTTGAACTATCTCCCTGTGTTGCAACCCTCATCTAAATTTGAAAATATTTTGGTAAACATAGCTGATGTTTCATGGGTGCAATTTTGAGACCATAAGGAATTTAAGAAAACAGTTGATATGGCATTAAAATCTAAAATTGGCTTTTAAGAATCTATCAGCTTTCTCAAATCAGCATATATTATGAAAACCATCCAGAAATGAGTATCTGTAGCTCATCTACGCTCTCCTAAAATTTCTTCTCTGGAGTGTTGTTTTGGAACTTTTGAGCTCCTTTTGAAGGATATTTGTACATTCTTTTGTGATGACATATTTTATACATTACTTAAATATGTTCTTCTCTTACTATTACATATTTAGCCTACATATCAAGGTAATTGTATCACAACATTTATCCCAACAAGCTTTTACTTGCAGAGCAGATTGTCTCGACTATAGTTGATAACATCCACACTTTACCCAGATAAAGAAATTAGTTTGAATAAAGCATTAAGAGCACTACTGGCATAACAGATTCCTTAGAAACACAGGTCTGAGAAGATTTCACTTGGGATGTTATAGGAGCTACGTAAAATAATTTCTTTCATTAACTTAAATTTCCTTATTAAGAAAATCCCTGCCTTTTTTTGTTGGTTTTTGTTTGTTTGTTTGTTTGCTTTGCTTTGGTTTTTTGTTTTGGTTTGGTTTATTTCTTTTTGTTGCGACCACTCTCCTTGGAAAGCTGTGGTAGACTTTGGGTGCTCTGACCATCAGGAATCCTCTTCCAGAATTAAACCTCAATTCATTCAGCAATTGTTTGTACTACTTTTTCCTTCTGCAGCCATTGGCTTTCAGTCCTTTTCCTCTTGCTCCACACAGTATCTAAGGATGAATATAATCCTCATGTCTCCCTCTGAGATGACAGCCTCTTCACCTTACTCATTAAACTGTTCAGAAATGATGAGCTCATACCAATAGAGCAGAATATTCTGTTCACTTGTTTTTATGCATATCAGAGGGGCTGCTAAAGCACATCCCGTGATCATCCAAGCGCTATTTATCTATAATGAGAATCTTGTTGCAAGTTTCTATTTTACAAAGCTCTGCTATTACTCACTTGGAAGATATGACCTTTGATTTTATATTTTGAATTTGATTCTACTTCTATTAGCCCAGTGTTCAACGTAATCGCAGTTATTTCTATACAATATCCTGATTCTTTGGTATATTTCGGATGCCTTCCAATTTAGCCATTAGCACAGCCCCTCTACTCACGCCAGGCAATCCACATGAAGCAAGCCAAGCTCAACACTCCACTGGTAACCTCTCCTGCAACACCACACCTTTTAGAAAAATGTTCTTTCTTTTTGAATTACACCTGGTGATGAATTTTTGTGGGAAGAACTAGTTCTTTAGCTGAGTTTTCCAGGAGCAACCACTCCGTTCTCGTTCCATCCCTCATTATGCTGAGAGTTGAGATACATGGAACGAAGCTGTGCCTACAGTTGCTGACACAAGGGCTGTGTCTGGACTCTGCAACATCATTATTCAGCAGATGGTCGTGAGTGACGTGTCCTGGCTCCAGATCTTGGACAGCGCTGGGCACGTACTGAGGGATCGGCCTCTGTGGTTGGAGTCACGCTCGGGCTTGGTGGATGCTTTACTCCAACAACCAAGGTCTCACTGACCTTCAAGAGGCCGCCAAAACCCAAACCTCAGCTTGTTTCTCCACTCCTGGTAGGTCATAAAGTAGAAGCCTATAATTCTTAGTAGCAGTAAATACTAATTTTTATGAGTCTTGAATTAATTCACAATAAGCTCTGCAGTATTCCATAAAACACAACTGCTGAGGGCTGTGCTAAAGCTTTTTTTTTTTTTTTTGAACAAGAGATAATGTCTGGATTTCAAAACACTGTGGTGATTTAGAAATGAAGGGTGAAGACTCCTCTGGAGAGGTGAAAGAAGCTGCCCTGCACACCGCATGGCTGCCTTCGGCACACCGGAGTCTTCAGAACCTCTGAAAGAAATGGTTCTGCCAAAAACTACTACTGCTTAAGCAGGTTTAACCATTTTTAGAAGCCCTGCCAATACCAAGGCGTCAAACCAGAGTCTTTGCCTGTACCTGTCTCCCTATCCCCAGTACAATCAAACAGTATCGTTAAATCATGGTATCGTTAGAGCAGTCCAGGACTGCCCTGGGGGCACTGAACCCACTGCCCCTCCCAAGGGGATCCTCCTTGGCTTGAGCAGGCCAGCAGGGATATGGACCTCTGGCCAAAAGGGTGGGATTTCTGCAGCGGGGTCGGGGAGCTGGAGGACCTCTCTCTCTCTCTCTCTGTTGAGTGGGGTGTGTTCAACAAAACGCTGCATTTTAATTACGCAATTACAGAGAACTCAACGACCCAGCTCCCGGGTTTTGCAGACACAACCCTTCTCCTGGCACCACCTACCTCAGTGGTTAAACTCCAAAGCCATGTGCAGGGCGAGAAGTTTTCTCAAACCCTTCCAAGAATATCAATAACACAGTCCTAGTTATGAACTTCATTCAGCTTCGTGCTCATTAAATCACAGCTGTTTCCCCTTGATGCTGTATTAGATCAGACATCACTAAACCTGCCTCTCTCTCTCTCTGTGTATACAAATATGCTTTTCCCTTTGTCCTGAAAAACAAACTCCTAACAGAAAAATGTTTATATTAAAACTAGCTAGAATTACATGTCAATTAACAGTTAATAACAGTCTTAAGATAACATTTCAGTTCTATTTAATCCCATAATAAGCTGACTGCAGAGCTGACATTGGTTAGGTTTCAGCCATTGTTTTGACTCGGAAAGAAACTACCAGCTGATTAAAATCCTAATTTATCTTAAGCATGGACACCTCAATTGAAAATGCTCTGAGCTTCCCTACCTGCTCAGAAGGAAGCCAGTACACCTCAGTTCCCTTGCCCACCTTCTCATCGCAGCTCTGCATGCATTAGGAGGGTTTTGGGATGTTTTATATGTATTTATTAATTACCTCTTCTTTAAGAAAAGATGGACTTTTTTTCTACTTCTCTATCCCTTCATAAGTTCATTGGATCACAGATAACAGAACATATTTAGCCTACCTGGAATGACAATACTGTTCAATGTGGACGATATAAACCTATTTTTCAGTGAAGGAAACATGTTTGTTTTCAAAGCTGTCTGAAATACAGACAACAACCCACTAACTGAAGGTACAAACCTAAGTAAAATGCACACTAACATCATTCATTGCATTTTGTGCCCACTTTCTTGCTAGAGTGAGACTTCTTCACACAGCCCCTCTTGCAACAGGAGTAAGAATAAAGCAGTTTCGATGGTTCAATCAGAAACAACAGCTTAACTTTATTTTTATATTTGTCTGTTCCTATATGCCTTTTTTGAAGTTTAATATCCTTTAGAAGTGCAAAAGATGGTTCTAACAAAAAAAAAAAAAAACAAAAAAAAAAAAAAAAAAAAGGGCTTATCCATTTTTAGAAGTACTGGCAATACTAAGGCTTCAAACAAGAGTATTTGCCTGTACTCAAGGCTTCTTTCTGTGAAGACAAAACCTCTGTAATTCTCCAAAAAGCAGCAACTGATCCTGTAGTGAAGGCTGAACTCTACCATACCCTGACACATCCTATTTCGGTTCTTTGCTAAAATGTATTGAATAATACATAATGGAAAAATACAAGTGTTGTAACTTAATCCAGGCTGTAAATCCCTGCTCCAGACACCCATCTCTCCTCAGCCACCCAAGTGAACCTACGACTGACAGATGAGGAAGAACAGCTTCCACTGCATACTTATAACACTTTCATGGTACTTGTAACACTTAGATTGTTTGAACAAAATTCCTTTTTACTTAATCACAGAAGAAAAGCTCAATACAGTTTAAAAAAGGAAAAACTGGGAGTAATTTAACAAGGTAGCAAAGCTCCCTGCAGCAGTCCTTGGCATGGACAGCACTTAAAAATGGGTGAAAAGCTACAGCCATTCAAGGGAAAACTAGTTTCATCTTCTTTGAAGTAGAAATTCCCCACACCACTGAAGCAAACATCCTCATCCTTTCAATAACCCAAACACTTGAAGCCAAAGTAACAAAGCAAACAAATATTTTCAACAGTATTTCTTCATTTTGTAACATTGTCATGTCTGGAGCACCCAGAATTTTCCGAGTAGCACTAGGAAATACTAGTTTCTATTTTGAACCAGTGAAGAATCTCGAAAGCAAATTTTAGTTCCACGAGAAAGTCCACATAACCTGACTCAGTCTCCAAACACACAAACTTCGTCAAGTATACAGAACTACTTGCCCTACACAGCCATTTAAACATTTAATCATTCAAAGTGTTGAATATGTCAGAATAAGACAGCAGGAATCATTAAAAAAAATCAGATTTAACAATAATACATGCACAAAATTAAAAAGGTGGAGAATTGATTAATAACAAGGATGATGATGCAGGAATAATCATTGACATTACTGCATTTTTTTGGTAAATCTTTGCAAAGCACCCTATAGTACCAAGGTCTTCCCAGACTGACATCCACAGTGCCTTGGTAAGTACCTTATCCATTCTCTTAAATCCAGCACTAATGTACTTCCTACTGTAAACACTTAAAATATCCATAAACAGTAACAGCATTGATGTCAGTGATTATAGGATAGCATTAATATTAAAAATTGATTTTTATTTATATTATGAAATATTACGAGTATTGTGTCTAAGTAATTTTGTCTAAAAAGACTGGGCTTAAGCATTTTCTCTTTTAAAAAGACAAAATGGGTGCAATGAGAAAAGAAAAAAATTTTCACATCCCAATATTTAAGATACGTTATTTGATTATACAGCAACAGATAAAGCAAGAGAGACTAAAAATGTCAGAAGCTATTCCCCATTTTCCTCCAACTAGTTTTAGCCAAGTTCTCATTTTAAAATTGTTCAGTTACTCCCTTTGCTGAGTGCAGTATATTTTGAATCTGACATTTCCCCCCCAGCCACAAGAGGAAATCCCATCACCAGAAGGGTAAACTCATTCTCTAGAAGTGACTGTATCTGAAAAGATCAAACTGTCCTCTTGGTCCACTGGGCTTTTGGGGTGAGGAAGAGCGAAATACCTAAAATTTACAGCATCAGTAAACAAACACAACTGAGGTCCACATTAAATGGCTCACTGGAGCACGTAACATAGTAGAGAAATGGGATTTTACAAGCATACAGTGGAGTAGATATTCTATATTGGAAGAGTTATCCAAAAGGGATGGGGGAACAAAAACAGCTAGACAGCATGAGGCAACAGGGATGTTACATGAAAATATTTGAGATTTAATATGCTGATTGGCAATTTTTTATTAATTAACTATATATTGTTACAATGGAAATATCTGCTTAAAATTTTGTTTAGTGCAGTTGAAGCTCTTGAAAAAGAAAAAAGAGAGGGGAGAGAATTGTATGTCAGTAAAGGAGAATAAGAATGAATAGCCTGCATTTAAGATAACATCTATGGTCTCAATAAAATATGTAAACCAACTTGCTATGGCTCCTGGTGATCTAGCCATGCTAAAACATTGTCTTCAAGGGATGGTCAACATAATGACATGAGGAAACTTTTTGATTAAAAAAAAAGAAAATACTCATTTACAAAAAAGTTCTGGTCTTACTAAAGCTGAAGAGTAGAAACAGCTCCACATTACCTATTAGTTACACAAAACACTACTGCTGAATTGGAAAAGTCAAAGCAAACAGGGATTGCAATAAATTAGTTAATCCTATTTTAAATTCTCCTCTGTCCTGGTCATGGGAGCCTGTACAAGAGCAGCAATGTGTGTCTGTAAGGAACCTCAGACACAAGGGGAGATGAGAGAGAGAGTGTAACTAAATGTGTCCTCTGGAAGCCAACTTAGTCACAAATCTTTACGGTTTCTGACACTCAGGAAACCCAAAAACCTGAGTTACTAAGAGCTGTGAAGTCCCACATGTGCAAAACCCTTTTTATTTTTTTCATTCCGCTTTCTTACACTTCTACACTTTTGTTGATTTACTCTGGATTTGAACAGATACATTTCCTTTGATATTACTCAACCAACCGGTATCAAAGTATATAATTGAAGGTGTTGCATATGTGTGTAAAATCCACTATTGAGCAGACTGACAGAAAGAAGTAAAAGGTTCATTTGCTCTGGGATTACAGGAATTGCTGCAGTTGAATCTTGACTGTTTTTTCACTGTTTTTAGTAGAAGCACAGAACTGACATCAGTGAAACGATGGAAGCATTGAAGGGGAAGGATAAACAGGTGACATCAATTTTTCCTTCAGAGCTTTCAGTTAAAGAGAACATTTTGTTTTTCCAGGGAACAGTTGACATGGCTGATGAGTCTGTGGTGGGTCAGAGAAGGTTGCATCGGCCATTGGGGAATACAGAATGACCAGGATCACCCCCAAACTGATATAACCTGCTATATATAATGGAAAAACCTGAAAGGTTTTGAATTTCATGACATACTGCAGGTGGCACTGGGATTAATGTCTCCTTGAAGAAGAGATTTGAAGAAGAAATCACTGTTAGGAAAATACTGTCCAGTCCTGAGTAGAAAGAATCACAGTGCATTTTCCTACAGAAGACAGCATCTCACAGAGTCCAGAAATCTAAGCTTATCCAAAGAAGTCAAGCAACCATTAATCTCTACATTAAAAAAAAAAATTAAGCTTTTATTTATCCTAGTTGATAGAATTAAAAAAAATAGATAACTTAGTGTACTAACACACACAAACTAGCCTAAGAACTGAGCTGCACAAGAAACTAGATGAATCATTATTAAAAATAAATCTTGCTGATAGTCCTTGACAAGCACACATCCTCATCTATGACCTCCAAAAAGCCTCCAGGGCTGCTGCATCACTGGAACTGGGACAGGATGCAGGCTCAGATACTGAGGTACCCAGGACGCTCACCCCACACAGGCAACCACAGACAACCTCTATAATCTCCATTCCAGCTGGAAGTATTTTACAGATTTAACCACTTCATCATCTCCAATGTCTTGATAAAAGTTGGATCATTTAGAGCTCAGAAAACATGCTACAGTTTTCTTGAAAACACTCAGTATCTACCAAACCTAGGTGATTTACATATAATGGTAGATTTCAGGTCACTTAAAATGTTAATTGGTAATTTGTGGAAATATGTATTGTTGAAAACAAAATCAGAGATATGCAGTTTTGTGTTCTAAGTCTATTCCTTCCTTTAGTCTGTTATATTTTACATATTTGTTATATTGCTCACATAACAATGGATTTGCTGTTTCTGAAAAAACACGTAACTGCATCTTCTTTCAGCCCATGACAGCACACTGAGTTATATTGTCATCTCGTCTGAGACCATGAAAAAAACCACCCCACCACCAGTTTTTAATGTAAAGGTTAAGATGCATTTGCTCTCAAGCTCATTCTATTAAACTTTTTTTCCCCTGATTAATGGTTAACTGGCAATAAGTTTGCACTTTTTTAGTGATATTTATTGCAGATTACAAGCATCGTGCTGAGAAGCACATATGTAATAAGGTTTATTTCTATTTTCATGCTATTCCTTGCCAAAAACGCACGGTGAAACCCATCTGTTGTATTTCCCGTCTGAGGTTAGACAAGAAACGGAGCCTCTACAAAGCACTCTGTCACTGCAAACAATATTGATTAAAGCACAGTTTGGAGATGGAATCCGAAGTGCTTACTCAGAGCAGGCATTCTGCCTCATTGATGCACGCAGATGAAAATGTATATAAAATATAACATCCACACAGAAGAAATAATGACCGGGGACAAGCAGCTCTGGATGCTGAAGTAGAAGCTGAATCATCAGAAAATTGTTTCTGTACATTGGCTCACATGTACCTTCAAATATGCAAATTTTTTTGTACCAATGTTTTTATTGTTTGTGCCAGTTTAATAAATGAAGTCTCTATCTGGAAAACTGAGGAATACTTGGGAGCCCTTCTTTTGCACCTTGTATAAAGAATGCAGGTGCTCTGACAGGGCAATGCACACTGCATTGTTTTTCATTTTCTCAAGGAAAACAGATACTGGCCCTCTTTGCAGATGGCAAGCCTTCACAATGTTTTAACTGTACTCATTTCCTCATTCAAGATACAAGAAATGTTCTTCCTTTTATCTGTCAAGTAAATTCATGCAACACATAATTCAATGCTAATTTAGTGTGTGAAGGAGCATAAGTAATGAGGATGTTGGCAAAATCAGTTGAGATGATGCAAGTGGATTCTGATACACGGAGGAAGAAAGGGCACTGAAATATCAGACATAAATGGAAACAAAATATCTGATACACAACTTAGTTTAAAGGGAACAGAGGTAGGCAAACACACAAGAATGGCTGTATGTTGACTACACAAGGAAAGCATTTCAGAATTAGTATTTAGGAAGGCATGGGCATATAAACCATAACTGAAACACACACTTGTACACCCCAGACAAGAGATTGAGCTCCAAGTGAAAATTAATGTACAAAATAAGTGTAGGATCTGCCATCACAACATACAAGGACTTAAATTAAAATATAAAGCCATTCAGCCTCTTAACACCAAATTTTGAAGAGTTGTTTGCAGTGTGGAGACAGAGATCAACAGGACTGTACAACTTCAGTATAGGCATAAACACACAACAAATTTCTTTCCCCCCCTCTGAAAAGTAAGCACACACACAGGTTTTAAGGAGTGTTGCATTCAGAGCTCCAGGAAGTAATGTCCTCAATATTAAAAACTACAGCACAGTGGACAACCTAAGATACACTTCAGCTTCTAAACGTTCTCTGATCAGGAATGAGTTACTTTTATTGTAAAGATACAGAAACATAGCCAACAGGGTAGCTTTCAAGAATAACTGCTCTCCCATCTAAACTTCAGATCCAAGAAAGTTGATCTGAGTCCTTTCCAGGCTCAGAACCTTCCTACCACCTGAAGAACCCAAAGGAGGTGCATTACTCAAAGTACAAGTTCCTTTACATTTGACTGGAAAGGATAGAAACTTCCAGATCATGTCATCTCGAGTGAAATCCTAGACAATTTATAGATGACCTTTGTTCTTCCACTCATGAGCTCACTGGCCTAACTGTGGCTCATCACATCACCACTAAACTCAGGGACAGAACTCTGAATTCAGGCCAGAAATAAAAAGTTCACAGAGCAAGTCTCCAAAGAATTTGTTAAACCTTCTTCTGTGGATCAGAGTTAAAAGGTACTGTGCCCATGGGTGCTCAGCTGGTGACTCCTCACTGAAACAGCCACTGCCAAGGGCAGTGAAAACAGTAATACAATTTTGGTAATACAGACATCAAATAGCATCTTGGCAAACCCCACAATTTTGTATTAGTGTTATATTTCAACAACCTGAGAGATTACATTTCAATAAACCAGAAAGTTACACTTTGGCTGGGGGTGAGGTTCCTTCGAGTAGGAATGTTTGTTTTAATTTATTTGACTCTCAAGTTCAACAAAAAGTTTCCTGTTATCACATAGATGTTTGAGGGAAGGCCAAAGCAAACAGTTTCACCAGCTTCATTCTATGCATCTTCACATCTCTCTGTAGCTCTGTTACTTCTTGGACTGACATTAAAGGCGCCATCAGAAATGCCAAAGTTTGCCGGATATTTCTCCATTCTTCCCTCAACTTTATCAGTGCAGTAGAAAGATGTTGTTCTTCAGAAAAAACCCACAAGTCAACACAATACTGTATTTGTACAGCCTACAGACACATCATGTAGATTTTACACAGTTAGGGGTATAAAGAATGCTTGGCACAGACACGGAGTTGTAATTGAGACCATCCCCAGGACTGATAAACTGTTCTAGAAATGACACATCACCCCCTTTTATTTGTACATGCCTGTTAGCTAATAACTGATAGTTAATGTTTGCATCACTGCCCTTGTTTTAGGGCAGATCCCCAGTTCAATGCAATTTACTGGTAATTACATGTTTAATTTTTTTTTTTTTTCTGGAGCTAAATCTCATCCTTGTGAACCTATACCTGCCTTATCTAGTACCCAAATCTCTGGCTGTGTAGAAAGACCACTTCCATAATGTACTGGATGCAGTCCAAACCTGAGAAATTATTTCTATGTACTAACTCTCAAACACATTGGAAATCTTAGAGAAGTGTAGTAAAGTGGTTCTGGTAACTGTATTACTAAAGCAATAAAATCAACACAGTATTTTTACTATTTGTTTAGTAATAGGACTTGACAAATACAGAGCACTGTAGCAGCAAACTAAAATCCATTTATATTTTTATTGCTCCTGCTTCAAAAATAAGAAATAAAAGATACCACTCATAAAATTCTTGTAAGCAGACATAAGTTTCTTCATTTTCTTGAAGTAGTTTATATAACTGCTCTTATAAGTTAGACACTTCATGAGGCAATATTTAAATGAAAAGGAAAAAAAAAAAGCCCTGTACTAACAGAACCAGTTTGTTTTTAAGAACGTTTTGCGTTGCTCTACGCTGGCAGCAGCAATGTAACTGTGGTTTCCTTCTGAAAACTCCCGAGTATGAAGGAACCTGTCCTTTATGCATGATAAAATCTCGTGACACAGCAAAATATTGCTGCTGCAGTGTCCTCAAGGTACGCCCTTCGCAGAGCCCTGCGCTGCTCGCTCACAACTGCTGCAATAATCCATTAAGTAAAAATCATTCACATGCACAAAAACAGCTCAGCTGCTGAATCATGAAGTAAGTATATAATAATTATGTGCTATAGCTTTTTAGCTTGATAATGCTATTATTTTTCTTTCAGATTCGCTCTGTAAATATGTTTCAATTATTCCTTAATACAGATAGTTGCTTGAACAGGCAAATAATTAAATACTAAGTAACACTGTTCTATAATAGCTCGTTGGGGGTTTTATTAAACTATATATAGACTTTTCACTTTGCTATAAAACCAGTAACGAGTTAAGCCTCAGAGAGAGGAGCATTGTCATCCTTTCACAGGTAAGGAAACGACTACAGGCAGAAATTGCTGCCACAAGGACTCTAAGCACAGCTGGCTACTCCTTGTTCTAATCTCTAATCTTTAATCACACACCACACCACTTGTAGGGTTCTGATCACAGATGTGTTACATGAATCAATCCCATGTTGTGCATTACTGCAAGTACAGGGAGCTACTTTTTATTTTTTTATATCCTGCTTCTCTTTCTTTGAACACTTCAGCCATTCCGAGCTAGACAAAAAAACCCTCAACGGTGATCTCTAAAATTAGTGGTTTTTACACCACCTATAAAATGAAGTTGTGAAAAGCATTATTTATTGCACTGCCAGACCTACTGGGGAAGTAAGAGAAATGCACAGCAGCAGATACCTGAGGTTGTAGACATTGCTGTGCTGCGTTATGGACTGTGCACTACAAGTGGGCAGTGTAGCTCTAATTTCTGACTCTAGTAATGAGGCTGAAAGCCTCAGACAACTGAAGGACCCTCCAAAATTCTGGTAAGTTTGGGCAAGGAGGATAGAAGCCTTCCACAACCAAGGGTGCAAGGAAAGCTTGTCATGGGTTCAGACCAAAGGTTCATCTTGCTAAATAGTGGGTTTGTTTTTTTTCCTGCTGCTAGATTCAGGAAAAGAACAGTGAGAAAAAGAAGATGAAAAAAAGGCAAGACTTGCAATTCAAAACCTCTCCCTGCTACCAGCAATTCAGGAGCTCTATCAATCAGAATTGTTTCAGCAAACCCAGTGGATTTTTCTTCCACAAAACTACTCACTTTTTCAACCTTCGTGAAACTTCAGTAACCTACAATATCCTGCAGTAGAGCTTCATAACTCACCTGATGTATGAAGAAATGCTTTCTACACCCACACGTGGCAGTTTCACTTGGTGCCCACTGGTTATCGCTTTGAGAACGGAAACAGATTTGCAAAGATAACAGGAGAGGGGTTTTGGACTCTTGTGCGGGAAGTAGGACACTGTTTTCAATCCTAGGGCTGAAGAGAATATTTTAAGTGCTACACTTCCATTAAAGTAGGTCAAAATCTTCTTCCTTATTCCCTGAAAGGGACTTGATGTTCTGACTATCGATAGCGTAGAGTGCAGTGTTGAGTCAGGTACTTTTCAAGCACAGCTCATCAAGACTTTTTGCACGGAGAAATGTTAGTGCTCCCCACTCCTGCTTGCCAGTTGGATCCACGTGCAGCCCATGGAGAAGATCACAAACTTCAGGCAAGTCCTGAACTGCTTCCTAAAGGCACCTATTTCAACTCCAACAGCCCTTGCCAGCCTCCCAGGTCTTTACAGGATGCCATTCATAGCTTGGATACCTGAGGAAGGCACCTTCAAATCACATCAGCAAACCTAAAAAATCCTGAGTGCATAACTTACTTCTGTTAAGAGTTCTCATCTTTACACCACACCAGCTGTTTGAATTCTTGTTCCCCTCATTTGACTGGTGGCAAACCCTGAAGAGGCCGGAACACAGACAGCCCAGCAGCGTCAATGCAGGCTCCAGCACTGATCAATAATCAGTATGCTGCCACCAATTTGTGACTTAATTAAGATATCACGGACATCGCTGTCCCTCTGAAACGTGAGCATAGAATGGTTTTTCCCTTATTATGAAATACAGTAAAAATTATGAAAATTAGAACTAGAAGAAAATAAAGTGGCCAGAGAAAATGAGAGATGAGGAGCTTCTTAATGACCTGATTCAGCTGACAGCTCACCGTGCTTATGTTCAGTTGCTACACAAAGCTTTTATGGTATTTGGCAGTGTAAATATAGCTATCACAATAAAACTGCTGTAAATGCATTTCTTCCATATCACTTCTGAACTGACTAACACCGAATTCAGTGAATGACACCCTGGTTTATCATGCAATCTTTTCTTCCACTTTATTTTCAACCAGATAAATGGTTTTAGAGAAGACATTGTCATATTTGAAAAACATAAAAGTGACGAGGATTATAGCCAAGCTTTCCAGAAACTGACTTCTGAAGACATCCCATCCAGCATACTCTAAATGTTTCTATCAAATTTCCTGCCATTTAAAAAATATGCTAATCTTAAGCATTGATGGAACATCTTCAAATGGTGAGTGCATCTTAAAATAACCTTACCAACTGCTGCAACCTCAAGTCTGGGTACATTTTTGTCTCAGTAGCAGCTACGCTGATTCTCTTCTTGCTGATACCATCATATGACCAATATTATTCTTAAATAAATGTAGAATGAAAAAGCTTTAGCTTACCCTTACCTTCTTTGGAGGCCAAACAAAATCCTTCCAGCAAGTAAAACAGAGCCGAATCAGTGTTGCTCATTTGAGCTAAATAAAGACATTTCCTTGTACTTCACTAGAAACTTGACTATTGTTGTGGACAACATCTTTTACAATAACATGAGCACCACAGGTCACAACAGATGATGGAGAAGGTGCAGCTGAACACTCAACTAATGCTTGAAACTGACTGGTTCAAAGGCCTGGTATTTTAGGTGTCATAAAAGACAAAATATTGGCAGTAGTGTCAGCACTTCTTGTTTCTTGAATGGTCATCAGTAGATGAATATTGGAGTGGGCTTTTCTGAAATTAACTCCCTTTTTCAGACTTATACTTTTATACAAAATTAGTTTTTATTTTCTCAACCCATAATCCTTTAATACTACTGAAAAGACATAATGTAATTGAAATGTAATTGATTAAAAGGGAAATACATCATTAACAGAAACCACAAAAAAACATTATGCACATATCAATGGGGAGAACAATGTCATCTGGTTTTGGATGCAAAATCAGTAGGCATTACTGCCAATCTACAACACAGATGATACTCCTAATGTCAAGGATATGATGATAGCTTGAACGTGATTTTATGTATAATTTTAGCTTTCCCGCCCTCCCCCTGCTCTGTCCTTCACAGCCAAGGAATGCTGCACAGAATCACTTCGCTAGAACTTTCTAGTTTTCAGTACATTCACTTAAAATATGAAGTTCTAGCAGGTATGACAAGCTATACTGCTTTAGATCAATTCAACCTTTCAGATAGTAAAGTATCCCAGCTAAATTAAGTATGAATTTATGGACTTCCTACAAATCATGTAAACTCTGCTTCTACTATTTTATGAAGTCTTTATTTAAAAGATAATTTAAAGTTTATAAAAACATTGGCATCTATAAACCTGGCAACCTAAGTCAGGGTCTGTCCCATACTTGAGCTACATTTGAAAACTTGCAAAAAAAAAAAAATCAAAAAAGCCCACTCATACTGCAGAAGGAAGGGGGAAGTATCCAGCAAGCCTGTTAAATTAACTTCAACTAATAAATCAACCTCCTTTTATGCTGGATATAAGTGTAGTTCAATTACAACACCAAATGAAAGAAAGTTCTTCAACAGAAAATATACCCCTATGCTGCTATGGAGAAATGCTGATAAGCCTTTATTTCTGTACTTTGTGGCAGTTCTGGCCTATGGAATTGTTGCAAACAATTCCAGGAACCAGAGTCCAGCTTTGATAAGACAACAAGCTCTGCCATACTCAGGCATCAATAATAAAACAAAAAGGAGAACAGATACAAACTGCATCCAGACCAAAGAACTGGACAAGGGACACAAAAACCAGAATGGAAACAAACATGAGGCAAATTAGAGGTCACAGTTACTCCAAGACTGAGGGGTCAAGGTGCAGGAATACCATAACTACGTGTTTAAGCATGCTTTTTTAATTAAATATCTCATTTTTGGATACAAAATACTTGATTACATTTTCAAGTGATCTTAATTCTCTATGTGTACTCACATATACTCAGAAGGAGTTTTATGGGATGTAAAAGGTTATTTTTAATAAGTACTCCAAATTGCAACAGTGTTCTCTTGTCTATGTCAACTGGACTCAATTAGCACAATTATTAGTACAAACCTTTCCTGTTAAATTGAACATTCATAATTGACTTGTATAGAATGAGGCTATGTTACCTTTTTTAACTTTGAACTCCATCTTCCTATCTGAAATATTCTGTCAGATTTTATCAATGCAAAAGGATAGACCTCCCTGTAAGTTAAAGCAAGTTTAAGCCAAGTTACAAGTCTGCCTTGTAAATAATTTTAGAAGAGAGATTTTAAAACTGCATAAAATACAATGTTTTTATCTAGAACAATCCAACAAATTTTATTCAGCTAATATGTTGTGCAATTAGATGATTGTACCAGGAGGTGCAAGTCAATCATCCTTCTGGAGCACTTCATGGCTCAGGAAACACCACAGCTTGTATCCAACAAGACTTTGGCACCACCAGTGGAGCTGACATGAAAACCCCAGTGATACTTCTTTTATAAAGGGGGGATCCACAACTTCAGGCAGGGCAGGAGTGTTTTGCATGAGTGATCCCTTAGTAAACTGTTAAATAATTTTAAACTATGTGGAAAACTGTGATTTTAGGAACATATTTGCAGGCGCTTCCATTCATAAAAGACTAATGTAAATAAAATCAGAGTGAATGGAATAGAGTTGAACATTAAATTAAAAAAACATTTAATGCTAATGAATTTCAGTGGAAATCCACTTGTGTATCACCAAGACAAAAAACCATATCATAAAGAATAATTTAAGAAACATCAGAAAACCAGGAATGAAACAAAAATTATTTTATTCCCTCATTAGAAAAAAGAAGCAGAAAAACAAAGAAAATGAGACTCAGAATTGGAGAGAAAAAGGCAGCTACAGACCACATCTGACAGCAAGATCACACACCATCGGATGCACCAGTGCTGTCACCTTGGTACACCAGTGCCTTAGAGGAGTTGCTGTGAAGTTTCTTTCACCAACTATTCCACAATACAATCATGTTGTAATTATTGTAATCACTGTAATCACAAGGAACCTATAAAATAACCACTGACTTAGGGTTAACACAGATAAAAGGCAGCAACTGACTAAAAACTTCTTCACTGGATGTTTGCAGCTCTGGAATGAACTTCCTTTTACTTCCCTGCATCAACATCTTGGACAGGGGGCAAAACTCATCTAATCATCTGACATTTCAAGAAGTTTCACAGACTGACATACAGAAATTAAACAGGAAGGGATTTTGTAAACTTTAAGATCATATTAACAAACATTTCAGAATCCTAGTGAAAGATTAGGTACCAAGGAAAGTTCAACCCAAGTTAGTGTCCATTTCAAAAACATCACAATTTAATTTTATTTAGATACAGCTAAGAGATAAGGGAAGAAGGAAACAAACATGGTCTGGAGGTAGGATACACGGCTTTGAGAAATATTTTATCAGGGCAAGTTTCTTATGAGACCAGAAGGGAGGTGTCAAGGACATGAATAGCCCAGTGATGGGGGGCACTCACCTCAAAGAGCAGAAACAGTCCACAGCTTTAAATCTCCATCCAAAACTTAAATACACAGAAGCACTAGAAACAGAGAAGCTTGAATTTCCCTTCCTGAGTCATTACTGAGCTTAGTTATCCCTTTTTTTTCCCTGACAAAATGAGTTGAGCTTGCATTACCTGGCACACGGACAGCAGCAAACCACACAGAAAGGGTAACAAACCTCCCTTCAAAAAACTCATCAGCTTTGGATGGGTGATAACCTGAAAGCTTCCCTGTTCCTGGGGAGACACCTTTACCTATTGAGGAGCCATTGTTAAGAGCAGTGCTTTGAGAAACAATTTTAAGACTCCCTGGTCTGGGGCGAGAACGTGATTTGAGTCTGGTGATGGACATCACTTCCTTGGCCAAGGAGTAATCAGGTGGCAGTTCTTATTTCTGTCTGCAGTATCTCAGCACCTTTCAGGCAGATTTCTAAAGGAAGCCAGGCTCACCTAATTGTGTCTATCTATCTGCCTGCTGGGCCCTCCGTAATTCAATCCTTAACTCACCAGCAACTTTCAGCCAAAAGCTGCCAGTAGTTGTGAGGAGAATTAAGTTCCTGCAAGTTTCATTAAGGAGAAAAACAACAACAAAATAAAGGGCACCAGATGAGAAGGCAGACACAAATTAGAGGCCGTGCTCTGTGCAAGGCTATGGTAGGACATCAGCAGTAATTCCTTCCATGACAGCTGCCAGTCTCCAGACACGGCCTCGTCAGCACACAGGCAGCTACGAGAGGTGCTGGGACATGCACTGCACCTGAATTTCTGGAGTAAAGCACTGCTGTGCCTCCATCTTTCTGCAGAACAGGCTCCAGCTGACTCGTGCTGCCTGTGATCACAGAAGGCTTTTGCTCGCTGTGCATCTGCCTCCAGAAGAGCTCGTTCAGTTTGAGGATCCTGCCTTGCCTTAAGCACAAAACGCACACAAAACTGCTCATACCTGCAAGAGCAAAGAAAATTAAGAAGGTCAGGACTTTGAGCAACCTGGTCTAGGGGAAGGTGTCCCTGCCCATGGCAGAGGGGTTGGAATGAGATGATCATTAAGGTCCCTTCCAAGCCATTCTGTGATTCTGTGATCTTGAAAGTGTGGAGTGTACTTGAATTTCATCCTTAAAGTACAAAGGGATTTCAAGGTGCTGATGATTTTAGATGGGTTTTGAAGTACTGAGAAACCTGCCTTCCCTGTAACTACTAACTTTGGGTGTCTGTATCCTTTTGCAGATCTGGACTGAAGCATGTTGCTAGGCTGCCAACAACTGCCAGGCAACAAATCACAGCACACAGATTGAAGCCACGCTTACAGTGCAATATATTGAGCATGTTTTATTGTTAAGAAATCAATAATCTGCATTGCCATAATAAAATGTAAAATGTGATTATATTTTTCCCACGGGGTAGAAAAAAATAAGAATGAAAAAACCTGTAAATCATTCTTATTGCCTTTCCAAAGAAAAACTTATACATTCATTCTTCAATCTGTTATAAAACCAAATTAATTTCCACTATTAATGAACAAAACCTCTCACATTGCACAACATGTAATTAAGAGTGCTACTACTTCTTTCTGAGCTCCTTCTATTTCTTGCCCCACCAAATTATTAAAACAAAGCAGTTACTATGGTAACTAATTCATTCTCTGCATTATTATATTGTTTCTAAACATCAGTGTCGACTCATTCTGACTTACATGTCCTAAATTCCAGTTTGAAATTCTAAACTTCTGTCATGTTTGTCAGAAAAGCCCTTTACAATCTATGCATTCATGCAGATAAGGATAGCTTGAGCGCAGCTGCTTTTGTTTATTGCAAGACGACGTAAATGTTACTAAATTATTTGAGTTTGATAAACTGATGATGCCTGCATGGAAGTGCAGGGCAGAACTCACGGAACGAGCATGGGAGTCTGTGGAACACTGCACAAACGGGCAAACATGACCATCTGCAGGTTAGCTAAACCAACAACAACAACCAACAATGACTGGCAGATGTTGTGGAAATTAAGTAACACCTGCCTAAGTGGTATTTGATACCCAGGAAAAAAACCACATGCTTGCGACTGATGCAATCTTCAAGACAGAAAGCAACAGCAGGGAGGAAGAAATAGTGATAAAATTGCCTGGGAAAAAGTTTTCTTAGCACTTAATAAAACTATTTCTTCAAATGTGCACTCCTTGACAAAAAGAGGCATTTATCGTGTATTTAATTAACACTTATAATTATTCTTGATTACCTATTAGCAGGAGTCATAGTCTAATTGTATTTGAGTGTCATCATCTAGCACACAAGGAACTTTCTGAAAAATACAGGTAGGATCAAAAGAATAAAGAGTCTTTACTCTTCATCGTTTGCTCTCCTACTGCCATTGCCTGTAATTTTTGTTGTGTTTTTTTGCTGTGTCTCCATTTAATTGGCAGAATGAGAGGTTGGAAAATTCAGTGCATGGGAGGATACTTTGAAAAATAAGCATCAGGGAAAAGAGAAACATGAATAATTTTTAACAGCTAATTTCTCGCTTTAAAAAAATCCCAAATACATCTGCTCAAAGTCACAAGCAATTTAAATTTAGTTCTCACAGGAAAGGGTAGAAGAAGGAACCTTTTTATTCAGGTATCTGAGCAGGGCCACAAACCACTGCTGAGTTTTGGATCTCCAGTGGCACCAAAAGGGCGTTTTCACCTGCAGCAAGTGCCAGGTATTTTCACAATTAGCAAAGCCTTGTGTTTGAAAGGGATTCCAAGAGTGTTATAACAACCTGCTGCTATTTATAGCCCAGAATGTCTCTGACTGTTTTCTGTCACAGAAAGAGAAGATGCAGAGGCAGCTTTTGTTTTTCTAACCTGCTACCTGACTTCAGAAGAGCTACAACATAAACCACAGGTTTCTTAATTCCAAATGACCTGTCCATCAGACCACAATGACTTTTCTAATGAGGAGAGACATCTCTGCTGGATACTCCTTCCCTGGCAAAGCCTCCATGCAATTCCTCCTGTTCAAGGAGAGGGACCCTTCAATTTCAGTATTGACCTCATGGAACAAGGACACAAGAACGAAGCAGCAGAAGCCTCCAGCATTAAAAGACTGTCTCCACTTTTATTTTCTTGTTTCCACTTGCATAATCACACTCCCACCCTGCCTGCATTAAGGGAGGAAACAAAATAAAATCCTTTTTTGCATCTCACATTGCACTTCCCTAAGGATGGGAACTGCCTCTGCGAGAGCTGAACATGACTGCTTTAATTAGATGACTACGTAAATTTTTCAGGATGTTTACCTAGACACTTAATCTTTGTACAGTTCAGTTTTCCAGAGCACAGTGTAAAGCAACATCAGAGCATCTTCCCTGACCCCAGGCAGAAATAAGTACATATTACCATCGAGTACTTAAGACTTCTAAAGCTTTTAAAAGTTTTACCAGGCACTCATCTGCACTGTATAAAAGCTATTAAAATATCTAGTCTGAAAATATTTTTTATTAATAGGGGAATAGGAGGAATAAATTCTCTGGAGATTATGCAGGAATTAGATGATGAGGTGTGGTTATGTACTGGATTCTGACTCAAATATCTATGATATTACACATACAATTACTACAACCCTGTAAAACCAGTGTCATGCTATAGTATTTTCTGTATTTAACACTGTCTTTGACACTACCATTAAGGGAAACTATTCTGACTTTACTCCAGTGTCAAGATGCAGCTTTCTGGATAGATCAGAGCTGAACATAGCTGCTGTCATAAGCAAGCAGTGTATTTTATTTAAATATGTCAATCAAAATGTGACAACACAGATAAAATGCATCATGCTGGACACCACAAAACTGCAGTTTTTCTTTACAACATCCATAACTTAAATCAGCGACATGAGCGTTTCAGCAAAATTTAAAAATCTCAGTGAGATTCTTTTCTCGGTAGATTTTTTTTTCCCCTCCAATTTTCTTATTGAAGTAATCCTTTTCATTAGCAGCTACTGGTTAGTATCATTTAGGGCAAAATGGGCTTCTAAGCCAATTCTCTTTTCATACAGCTGTCATTGTTACTGTAATACCTCTGCAACGTTGCAGTACTTAAGTGGATGCAAATCCAAAGGCTGTCTAGGTGAAAACTCAGATTGCAAAAGCAGGTTACTGCAGCAAGCCAGAAGAAAGCTAAAAAACACCTTGCACTGCAAATGCTGATATTAAGGACAAAGCCAAAACCAAACACAAGCCTGTGCCTAAGCATTTCAGCTATAATTCCAATGAGATAAAGGATGCTTTTGCATTAGGGTAAACATAACCCAAATATACAGATAATTTTCCTTTGGAAAGTGGCAAACAATCTTGTTATGTGAAGATTCCTGGTAGCGTCGTTTATTATTTTATTGTTTCAAAGTCAACTTATCTTAATCCTTATCATAGCCTCCCTGTTCTTTAAAGGCAAATTTTACCTAATTCTCTATATTATCAAATATTCAGAAATACTTTCAAAGTTGTTACAAGCAAAACACAGAAAAACAGTGTTGAATTGTTAAAACATGCTTGTATGCAATACACAAAAATGTGCATTTTTATGTTAAAGCACTTGTATCTGAATGTAAATTGGTTTACTTACTGAATATTCTTCTATAGGTTATTCATAGAAAACTCTGCTTGCTTAAACACTTCCATTTGCTACAGTTGAAAGATTTGATGGCTGTTCCTGCAGAAAGATTTTGGTAGGTTTTATTACCTGATTCCTAATTTAATTTATACTGGATTGCTACAGAGAAAAGGAATTTACTCCAGTTCAAATCCTTATGTATTTGCTGAAGGCACCTAAGGTTAGAAAATCACATTTTTGCAAAGGTTAATTGGTACTTTATAAAGGAGCTACTTTGACTTAGGAAACAAATGATAAAATATTAGGAATCTTTTAGCTCCCTCTGCTGCCCTAATCCTTCACTAAGCCGCCTTCTGAAGTCTGCCAAGGACACCAAGCAATGAGGCAGCCCATTAATCCCTTTTCAAGAAACATTTGGCATATTTAGTATGCCCAGTACTAAGATCAGTACACAGGCAGAAAACTCTATAAAGTACTATGTGATTTACCATTGTCTGTGCATTTTATTATTTCCTTTCTTTCTCCAATATCTGTAGCAAGTGAGACAATGAAGAACATGTTCAAATTTGGATGCCAGTTAAGAAAACTGATAGCTCTTGCTCTCCAAAGAACTTGGCATCTGCAATTCCCACTTATATAAGAAAGAGCTAAGGGCACTCACTCCCTGGCAACATTTATTCCTCCTTCCTCTTATTTACAGATCAACTTACATGGTACAGACCAACTTTAGCAAAAGCCCTTTTTTAAATTCAGGGAAAGCCCAGATCTTGCCAAACTAGGCCATCTTTCTTATTAATATGCAGAAAACTTAACTGCCTCATTCACAACTGCACGGGGTCAAATCACAGTTTACACAAACTGCATAGGATCCATCAATGGTCATGAAAAAACACTTGGTATTTGCCAATCTGGTACTTTCCACTTGTTAAGAAGCCAAGCTATTACATGCACAGGAAAAAGAAATCAGGAAAGTGAATGCATTTTTCTTTCAACTAAGTCACTCTTTATTACAAGACTTCTCTATCAGTTTGGGAAGACAATCAAATTCAATTCATATCTGCCTTTTTTCCTCTGCATTCCTCCTGGAACCATCAATGTATTCCACATCAACTATGAGTTGAAGATTCATCTTATTAAATCTCAAGCAGAAAAAAGAAGCTCTAAAAACACAGATGTTTTCTTATAGGGAAAGAAAGCCCAGGCCATATCCTTGAGAAGAAACTATTCATTTATCATGCACTTTTACTGTCCTTCAAAGTGCATCACACTTGGGTATTTGCCAGTAATCAAACCTTCCCAAAGAAAGGCTGCCCTTCATAAAAGCAAAGATGAGAGATTTTATCTGAAATTTCAGAGATTCATCCTATTAATATGCACTTTCTTTTCCAATTTATGATCCTGGCCAACTCTTCATTTCTTAGGCAACAAAACATCACTGTTAAAATAGCTAAAATACATTCCAAGTTTTCTTCTGGGCACTTTTCAAAAGGATGAAGCAACATGCATATAAAGAATAACATTAAGATGAATATTAGTGCTGCATAAAAAGAAAAAAAAAAAAAGAAGATCTGTCTGGGGGCAGACAGGGTCTTCACAGACGTGTACTTGGCACACATTGCAGTCTTTGCTGTATAAATATCACATGAGGTGCTCTGGGAAGAAATTCCTGGTTTCAAGNTGTTTGAGCATTCTGAGAGTTAAGATGCTTTTTGCTTCATCAAAACCAGAAGAAAAAAAAAAAAAAAAGAAGATCTGTCTGGGGGCAGACAGGGTCTTCACAGACGTGTACTTGGCACACATTGCAGTCTTTGCTGTATAAATATCACATGAGGTGCTCTGGGAAGAAATTCCTGGTTTCAAGCAATTACCTAATTGGGAAAGTCACTTTCAATTTTCCAGTTACATTTCCAGCATTGTGCTGTACTTTAATCCCTAATACCTGTGCAAACAAGCAAGAAGAAATGAGAGAAACCCCCTTCTTCTTCCCAGTTCCAGCAGTGTTCCCTAAAGCTTGGAAACCCACCCAAAGCAGTGTATAATAAATATACAGTGCTCAGGCAGCCAAAGCAGTGCATTTGGAGATAATTCAGTGTTCACCAAGCCCGTTCACAGACAATTCAGACATGCCCCCTCCATGCAGCCACCTTCTGTTCCTTCCTGCCTCATCTATTAGCACCCAGCAACTGCAACAGAGGCCAGACATCCCAAGGTAACTTCCAAGCAATGGTCAGTAAAACATACACACATTTAATTAAAGACTTCTAGAATATAAGCAAATAAACAGCATTGTTTACAGTTTGTTACAATATAAAGCACAATAATACCTTAATTAGAGATAACAACTTTTCAAAATGCCAAAAACATTTTGAATTTTTCAAATTACCCACAAAATGAACACATTTTATTTTTGCACTGTGACACTTCCAACTGTTCTGCCAAATGTATACTACTGTAATTATGCTTTGCAATCACCAGCATCACCGGAGAGGGGGACAAAGAACAATATAATCAGTAACTAATTAATCTTTCACATGCCTTGATACCATTTATCTCCAAGGGAAGAATCCTAAATGTTATTTTACAAATTGTGAAGTGAGTTTAATATTAGCATCTCAGAGGGCCTCGAATCATGTCCTTATGCCTAAGCATAACTCACAGTTACTGGTGGAAGTTGGACACCAGAATTTAATACCTGGTTTTTTTAAGGGATGGTTTGCAATGGCAGAGCATTGAAATGTGCACAAAAAAAACATAATTGTAAACAGCTTGGGGATTAAAAGCAAATATTCAACTTCATATTTAAGAAATCATCAAAGGGGATCATAGGTACCTCAGAGACAAAATCACTTACTCAGCTACATTAAGAGAGAACTAATTGCTCCCAAAGTAATAGAAACAGGGACTTTTTCTGTACTGAGTACCAACTGCAATTTAGCAGCACTACCACCACACTGGCATTAGTTCACAGGCTGGTAGTAAATCCAGTGATGCCTGAACAGTTTGGTTAATTTGCATGATTAGCTGCTACAAGCAAGTGTGCAAGTTACCTACAGGCACAGGAAAGCAGTCCAACTCAAATAACACTGTGCATGCCCAGCTACTGAACTTCCAAGAGCACTTGTGCTAATCCATGAAGGCCACAGAAAAAGCTGTGTGCAACCCTGTGCACGTGTTCCCATTTCAGTTTGACAATCGGGCCCAAAACACTCATTTTTCAAAAACTGAGTTTCAACTAATTACCATCCCCTCCTTGAACAGGGATACAGACAGAGATGAAGTGCTGTGTGGCACCACCAGAATGGCACCTTATGGACAAAATAATGTGTTAATGTCTGCCCATCACACATTATGTTCAACAATTTATGGAAAAATACATAGTTAGTAGTAGTTAGCAAGTTATTGCAGCCTGTGTTTAAGTGAACTTGCAATAGAAATAAAGTGCATCTTAAAAATACTCTTTTCCAAGGGAAAGTTCAAAAGAAGAAAGCTATGCACAAACTGATGAACAGAAAATCTGACTGAGAAGATAAACCACCTTTAATAGCTCTACAGCTCATTACATTCCCTGAGCTTTGTAAAACATCACACATATTTCTAAAATATAAAATATTTAGATTGTGTTATGAAAGGCACATATATCAGAGAACAATCCTGCATAATTAATTTTTAAACCTGAACGGGACCATAAGTAGAAAAAAGCCATTATAAAACAAACCGACCCCCTAGTTTTATCCTTTTTTACACAATTTGAAATTATCAGCCAGAGAAATGTGTTTTCAAGCCTCAAAGAACATTTGAACATATAGACACACAAGAGCAGAACAGCTCCAACACTTTAAAGAACCAAATTGGGTTCCCATAACTATAAAATTTCAAGCACGTTTCCATAGCCATTGTTTCATCCCCTCTCCTCCTGATCATCTTCTGCCTGGCCTTCCCACTCTATTTTTCCAACCTGGCTATTTGGTAAATGGGATTAAAGAGGCAGAGAGGTGGCTAAAAAACACATTTTTTTCCCCTACATTACTTTTCAAGTGGATCAATTCCCTCCACTGTGTGGCCGCACAGACTTTACCATAGGATGCAGGGAATTGTGCAGGGTTGGGAAAAACAAGCCAGACAAAAGGCACTGATTAAACAGCATCACTGGATGTGAGCACGGAGCCTGGGGGAAGCCACTGCTATTTTAGTCACAGTGGCTGCTGGTCTGTCACCTCTGTCCCTGGCAACATTCCTTCCCACGTCATCACACACTTCTTGCGTCTTACGTTGCTCTGTTGCTCAATATAATGAGCCCATGAGGAGGCTGAAATTGCACTGAGTGGGCTGAGCTGCTCTAACTGCTGGCTGCCATCAAAAGGGACAGGTTTGTCATTCCTCTTCACAATTTGCCGATTCAGCTGACTAACACAGGCCAAAAAAAAAAAAAAAAAAAAAAAAAAAGTTAATATTCTCCATTTTTTATCGAGAAGTTGGATACAGAAACTCGAGGATGGGGAATTGAGCCTGGGAGCAGAGAAGAGGAGCGTGCACCATGCACACTCCTAGGTCATTTCTAGCTGATCCAGCTGCAGAGATGCACAGAAAGTGGGGCAGCCTTCCCAATTTCATCATCCTCCACAGTCAGTTCCCCATTTCTCTGAGCAGGGATTAGTCTCCAGTGAGCAGATCCAACTGGCCACTTGGCCAACCAGTCTAGGTGGGACACAATAACAGTCTGGACCTGGCAACCATGGGTGGGCTTGGCCAGTTTTAGAAGAGATTGGTGAAATTAATCATCCGAACCAAATGTGGAGCTGCACCCTTTGATACTTGGATGAAATGTCCCTTTCCCTGGCTATGTTAGGCTAAAGAGTCCCAGCAACTCCCACTGAGCTTTTCCAACTGCCCCTTCCATGCAGCTGCTCTGTGAGCTGAACAGTGACCTGGACTGAGGAATTTACCTAAATGGAAAATATTCCAGCTAAAGGTGGTGTTGGTATGAGTTGTCTTCTCAGTATTGCTCATTGTAGGGTCACACTTACATTGGCACAAAGAAAGGGGTAAAAATCCACTGCCAGGGACTGCTCACACAACACAGCTGCTGGGAAAGGGTCTCAAGACCAACATGTGGAGGAGGCAAAGGTTTCACCTGCAGTTCACATCATTAGACATGATGCAGAGACCACGTGCCCACCACTCTCTACACTGTCTCCCAAAGTGCCAAAAAGAAATTAACTATTCCCTTGTCTTTTAGTGAGAAACTAACATGTTAATATAAGAATTCATTCAGTCCAGACCATTCATGTATATTCTTAAAAACAGTACACCTTATCCCTTGACCTGCTTTCACACCAGCTCTAAAAGCCCATGTGGAGAGAAGAGCAGAAATATGCAATTTGTCATTTGTGACTTAATGTAAAATGACAGACCCAAATAATTACAACTCCTTTCACTAGAATTTGGGCTATTTTTATTAAAACTCACTTAACATTTGGGGGTCTCCTACAAGTTTTGTTTTGTTGTCATTTGACTTTTTACCTCCTTTCAAGGATCAGATACAAGCTGTTAAATCAATCTACATGAAGCAAGCCTGGAGAGAAAGACTCCTGAGAGCACTATGTGGTCATCTTGCCCTTTTGCAATTGTTGTTTTATATAAACCCACAATCTTTTACAGTGTTTGGGTAGAATGTTGTAAAATGCTAAGATGAAAGCCAACTCATCTGTAGAATAGGTCACAGACTAGTTTCTTTTATTTGTCTAGATCCATTTTCACCCAAAAAACCAGCATTTGTGCACATTCAATGTTATCCCAACACGAACTACAACACAATTAAAAATACACTGAATGACCAAAAGTTCCAGTCTTCAGAAATATCAGTATTCCACAAAATCAACACAGTTAACATTAGAAATGGAAATGTCCAACCTTCGAATATGCGATCCAGACGTTGCCGCTTCACTTTGTGTTTGTCCATTAGAGACGTAAGAGTGGAAGCTCAAAGAACGTCCCCACACAGCTTGGTGATGCTCTCCTCACGCCACCCACCACGCAGGAATGCTCAGTCTTTTATAAGCTTATTTCCACCTGTGAACAGAAGGATAAACTTTAAAATACATACTTTTTGGCACCTTTGTCCAGATGATCCAAAGATGATCTGTATGGAATCTAAAGAATTAAAAAAAAAAAAAAAACCCCACAAGGTTCTTAAACCTTATTAGGTGAACTGGTATTTCACAGCAAACTGTCTTCTAAGCACAGAGATACAAAGCACACGGCACAACTCCAGCAAGCCAGTATAAAAATGCTCCAGCACAGCTGCTGTTTTCTGCCTTTTGACTGCCAAATATTTTTCTGCCCTTCCACTGAACAAGCTGCCAGCCAACACAGGTATCCCAGGAAGGCACAGGTCCATATTCCCATGAAATGACAGAATCACATTCACCTGAGATGAAACTAGAAAGCCACAACTTTGCATCACAAAGAGTGCATCTCACAGTGAGACAAAAGACTCCTTTCACTCATAACTTTAAGCTCTTGATGTTGAAGTAATCCAGAGTTTCTGCTTGGAAGTTAAGGAAACCAAGTCAAGGGGCAGAAAGGAGAGGAAACTCATCCTGGTGACGACAGAGAATGCCAACGTCTCTATCAACCAAATGGCCTTTGGAGCAGGTTTATGCATGACCAGACAAAGCTCTTTGGCAGCACACACAGCCAGGCACTTTTCAGATACCGTGTAGCTGGGCAAGGCAGTGTAAGGGCATTGCAACAAAAAAACAGGCTGCATTTTAAACCAAAGCACTGAGAAGCAGGAAGGGGGGATGGGGAGAGAGGAGGAAAAATCCCTCAACGTGAACCTAATCACAGCAGTAGAATATAAAATGCACGTGAGAATGGGGGTAAAACTAAGGATACAGATGCTCTAAAAGCATAACCAAAGCACCACTTTTATTCACCTTTAAATATCTGAATAGACTTTGAGAAACAAACTCAGAGCACACTGTATTAAAAGCACTGTGCACACTAAAATGAGCCAAATAATCCACCTCCCTGTTTCTTTTTATTCCTGCCCAACAGCTTTGAACATCAGTGGATAGGATTAAATGGTCTTACAAGTGACTGAACCTAGAAATCTGCTTGTTTCTTTCTAGAGGCTGAACTTCACTAAAACCAAACACAGGCACATTTCGTTAACAAGATTCTTGCACTCCGAGTGAAATGATAAAGAAAAATATTTTGAGTATCAAGAACTGCATATTTGCATTTATACTAAGCATCTTTACTGCCCTGCTTGGTGCATTTGGACTTCTAACAAAGTTCCTTTCTTTTTGTTTTTTTTATTTTCTTCATTTAAAATTGAGTTAACGTGAAACATTCATCATGCTTTTAACACTTCATTCAGCCTCATCCTCCTCTTTATTTTCCCTCCACACCTCTTTATCCTCAAATTCAAGATTCTTCTGCTGTTTTGCATAGTGTCTGACTCCAGCTGAATATAGCATCCCATCATGAAGGAGAGAAGAAAAACTGATGAGAAATGCAGAATCCCATTTTTTTTCCTTTTTAAAAAACAAAGAATGATGCCATTTTAGAAATTCAGTTTTACCTTTCTCAACATTGATATTCCTTCCAAAATAAAAATGTTCTTCAGTATTAAACATGGTTCTAAGATTGCACACGCATTACATCAAATATAATTCTATAATGTTTTTATAAAGATTAAAAAATGCATTTTGTAATTTTAAAAGCCAACTATGTAACTATAAAACCACCAGCCTTTGCTTAAGTCAACACCCCAAACCAGTGCACAGGATCAGCCCTAAACTAGCCTTTAATTTATTTGCGTATCACTTCTGGTTTTTAATCTACTTCCTTCCTTTATCACATAGAAACATCTAAAGCATAAAATCCAAACCAGAATATAATTAACATTTTAAACACTAGTCTTGGTTTAAATTTTTATAGCTTATTTAATTTCCCATCTTGTAGAAACATACATGCCTGCTGGCCTCCTTGTGCTGTTTTGTTTATTCATTCAGCAAAAGATTTTTCCACTGTAGTCACTCTGCATACAAAGCTGGATGACAGCTGTAAAGAACAGACCATCTGTAACTATTGACCTACCACTGAAAGTGTCACCAGATGTTTTCTATCTGTCTACAGTAGCTTCAAAGCCTACCATATAAATCAAGGGGTTTTTTTTTGCTTTTAAACATTGTTTTAAAATTATTTTATTGATAGTGAGTTGTCATAAGTTTAAAAAAATTTGCGCAAAAAAATAAATTAGCATGTTAACACCATTCTAAGTTGAACCCTCATACAGTTTCATTACACATCATGTTCCAACAGAAAGAGCAGATGATGATATGGGAAGTGCTTCCCAGCAAAACAAAAGTCTTATTATTGTGGAAGTGTTAGTTACTGTAATTACAAAACCACAACATGAATAATTGTATTTAAGAAATTCACTAAAAATGCAAGCACAGTGCCTGATGATCTAAAAACCTGAACACCAAACACCAAATAGTATTTAAGACCAGACTTCTGTAGTTCAATATTTTAAGTGAGAATCCGAGTCATTTAATAACATATAGGGCTTATTGTATGTGTCAAGTAGTAGCTACAAAGCCATCTGAGATATCATCAATGCACAGAACCCTTTTGAGCAATACACATTTTAGATCAAAATATACACTGTTGAAAACAATATTAGAGCTTTTCCTCAGATGTTTTCAAGCAGATGATTCCAGTGTATTTTTAAAGAGAATATGTCTCTGGGTATTGTTGGAGCATTTAGTTCTTTAAGGAAGAAAGAGCCTTAGTCTGCAACTTCAAGGTAAAAGTAAAAGTGATTCTCCAACATATTTCTAGCAGAGTGAGCAAATCCTACAGGCTAAAACAGACATGATAAACAAGTAAATCAACTTGGAATTCATTTTCATAACAGATAATACTGGTAATGAATAAAGGATAAACATTAGCTGTGAGTGAGAAGATTTGCAGGAAGGCTCATTGAAAAACCATGATCTCTCCAGAGAAAGAGGATGAAAAAGAAGCAAACTAAAAAACTAATTCTTTTTTAAAAGAGCAAAACAACATGCTAATTATACACACCCAGTGTATGTGTGGGGTGTGACAAATCCACAAGATCAGGGAAGAACTCCCCTCAAACCCAAAACGTTGCAGTGTGCAGTGCTGAACCATTTCCTTTGCATCAGTCTAATGGGAGAGTTTGGCATGGACCAGACTGTGTTTCATCAAGATCTGAACAGGAAAACTGCATCACCTCAGATTAGGTACCCCACTCTCAAAGACACCCAGAGTATAAACCCTCCTGAGGACAGACTTTCACCCATTGGCTACAAACTGCAGAAGGCTGATTTCTACTTTGCCTCACTATCAGTTGCAGGCAGATATTTGTAGGTCACCCCAGACCACAAGATGAAGCATAAGAAATCCAAAACAGAAAGGAAATTCACAGAACAGATTGACAGGTCATTAGAGGATAAGGTCATGAAGATTTGTGCTACCCCTGGGAATCTCAACCTTCACTTAACTTAGCCCTTCTAGCTTATGCTCCTCGGTCTGAAACTATAGTGAGTTATTCAAATATTTTTTCTCTCTACTAATAACAAAAAGTATAATATAAGGCTATCACAAGAAACATTATAAGTTTACATTCCAAATTCCAATGCTATCAGTTTTGAGGATCAAAAATTAGATAAATTTCCAAGACAACCCACAGTAACACTTTACTTGTCCTTCCTTCCCATCCAAACTGATACCATCTCTATTTTCCATCATCTATTTCCATAATAGCCACCAGAATGGCCATTTTCCTTGAAATGGCCACTCTGCACAGCCCTGGAAGCAATAAGTAAATATAAAGTGGTTTTCCTCATGCTAGAAAGACTTTAATTATCCTAAGTAATTATACATTTTGCAGTAACTGTTTGTTTCAGTCAGTAAACAGATCATTTAGCCCAACCCTCCTGCCATGGGCAGGGACACCTTCCACTAGACCAGGTTGCTCAAACTCCATCCAACCTGGCCTTGGACACTTCCAACAAGAAAGTCTCCACACTTCTCTAGGCAACTGTTCTAGTGTCTCATCACCCTCACTATAGAAAAATCTTTATATCCAAGTCAACCATACCTCAAAGTTATTACTGAGAAATGGAAATGTATGTAAATTTCAAAATATTTCTGTAGTACAAAACAAACTAACTTGTGTTTGGCAGAAGACGGGACGTAATTGTGTTGATGAAGAGAAGAAAGTAAAATGATGCAAAAACGCTCTGCGAAATTTCTTTTATTTGAACATTAACTTAAAGATGTATTTACTTAGTAAAGAGATCAACTTTCTGAGTCTATGGCAAGAAACGGGCTCTAACTCTGAGAAAAGGAAAAAGAAAGTTTATGATATAAGAGAGAAACACTACTTTAAAAAGCTCTACAATTTGTGGTTGAACCCTTCTAATGTCAGTAGCAGCAGTATCAGTTCTGTATAAAACAGAAATTCTGGATCAGAGGAACGGTGTTCCATAGTGGAAGTTAGGAAATGCTTATGTCTCAAAATTATACCGTGCACTACACCTAAACATGGAATATAACTGAAAGGTTAATATCTTAATTTTTTTTTTCTTTCTATATTCCATTATTTAACAGTACTTACCCACTGAGTTTGAAAACTTTCCAATTAAAGATATGGAGGAACTACAAATAGGAGAATGAGTAAAAGAGGACAAAGACTTTTGTTTGAGTATTTCTTCAAAATGCAACAGAGATTGCTACAACAACACTGGAACATCCTCTTCAGAAGCTGCAGGACAGCTTTTGTTCTTACATCCTTTCCTGATGATCCTGTGACTTACACTAAAAACTTCTGCAGTATGAAACAATCACATTACTATCACTGTGCTCAAAAATATTCTGCAAAGATTTAAGCTACACTTAAAAATAAGTATGGCACATTGAGCAGAGCAAAAAGAGATTAATTGCCAGGAGAAAATGTATGTCAGCCTTTTTGTGCAAAAATTGAAGTTATATTCCATCTCATCTTATGAAAACTAATACTCAATTAAGAAGGAAATATATAATTATATTTGCCTGTCAGACAATTTATCTTGCCATTAAGTATGGTTAAGCCACTTTGCCTTACCATTAGATGTCAGTACAGTCTAAGAGAAACTGTACAGGGAGCTTCAAGATCAATAAATTAATCACAAAAATGAAGCCATTACCGAATTAGACACCAAAAAGCATGTTAGCTACTCAGAAAAGGACTAAAACCCCCAAACATTCTAATGACATTACCTAAATCTAAGGTGAATCTAACTCAAAAAGATGGAGGACTAGGAAAAGTGCCTGAAGAGGCAGTAAGCATGGCCCAAGGCTTGCTGAAAAACTCCTCCAGCCTGAATATGACTGAGTAGAATACAACAAAGGCATATAAAATACATTCCATGTCTCAACTCCATGTCTAGGGAGCACACAGTGAAATAGCAAGCCAGAATATTAAAAACAACAGGGAGCTTTGTCATGGAGCATGTAATGAAATTGTAACATCTGGTGTCACAGGTATTGTGGATGCCAAAACCTTAAGTGGTTCTTAAAAGGGATAAGACAAGTTTAGGGAAACCTTTCAGTGGCCACTGATAATAACAGCCACAACACCAACCCAGGTCAGAAATCCATAAGCTGGTAAATGCCAAAGGCAGGGAAAATGTCAGCACATGCTTTGTTCTCACAGTCAGCAATGACTGCACTGTGTTCCACTGACCAAATGTCTGTTTAGTGCAGCATCCAGCATTTGCCAAGAAATGAGGTCCTGCATTAAAAGAGCAAGAGCAGAACAAACAGGATCCTTCCTTCAAGCACCCACCAGTGGCCACTTCTGGAGCCAGAACAGGGGAGAGATGGAGCTGCAGCTCCCTCTGATACATGGGCACCCCTTACATTCTCAGGAAATGCAGAGACACACCACAAAATTGACTGATCCAGCCATATGGAAAGTGAGGTCCGCAGCACACAGGGATGCACAAAAAACATCCAAAGACAAAATAAAACTGAAAGAAGTTATTACCTGCCAGTACTACTAACAATTTAGTACTAACACACACCCAAAAGTCACTGCTGGAGTCATCAAACTGCCTGAGACATCTAGAAAATCATCATAATTTAAAAACTGCAGTGCCATAGATTCCACACTAGTACATGCTACTCATCCAGCAGTAAGTGTCCTTTATTACTCGCTGGGTTTCCTTGGCTTAAACTTCCAGTGATTAGATTTTCTTGCAGCTTTGCCTGGCAGATGGAAGAACTCCCTGATGTTCTTTGCACAGGTACCTCTTAGGCATCACCAAGCCATCCCTTGGTCTACTTGCAGAAGAGACCAAGCTCCTTGATATGCTCTTAGGAAGTCATACTTCTGATGCTAAATTGTGTCAAACCTGGGCATCCCTGAATTCAAGAACAAGTCACTAAAGTACTGGTTAGTGAGTGCTAGAACAACACAAAGCCTTGTAACTGCAGGGGCAGTTTACATCAATATCCAAAGCAAAAGAACTTTTACCCCTCTCTTTCACAGTCCTTGAATACATTCAGGCACCACATCTGAGATGAAAAGACTTTGCACTCACTCCAGCAGTTTTTTCATCACGGGTGCAAAGCCACTTCTTTTTAGGATGGGGTTCTCTGCCCCAGAAATACAGCCAACAGTCTCTCCTTCTGTATTTATGACCCAAAATTTGAATACAATTTCACAGAATCACAGAATCATCCAGGTTGGACGAGAACTTAAATATCATCAGCATTTTTTTCTCTATTTATGAGTGAAGGAGATTTTTCCTGTTGATAAAAATGTTCTAAATAAGACCATGTTAGAACATCCCTTGTCAGCACACTGCTAAAACCAAGGCTTACAGGCTTTTGACATATTGTCCACTATTTTTTAATTCTGTGAATTCTCTTTTGGACTATTCTTTCTTTTTAATTACTTTAGCACCAAATAAAATGCCTTCCAAAATTTGGTGTAATAATTTGATAACCATAAGCCCTTATTTTTATGGCACAGCACTGTAAAACGGCCTTTTTGACAGAGAACTTGGTGAAAACAGTAGAAGAGGTTGTGGTAGTAATTCTGTCATTAGAAGCTTTTTATGAGGTATTTGTCTTCACCATAAGGGTTTTTTCCCAGAGCTTTTTTTTTTCCCCCTTAGCAGCATTCTCTCTCAATTATACATCTGTCCACAAGCCAAAAATTACTCAGTGCTGAAAATGAATTACTGCAGATGTGTATGACTACAGCCAGATGGGAAGCATCTCTGCTATCTCAAATTTCTAGGTCATGAATAAAACTTCATTGGAGAACTCAAGCTATTAGAAAATTATTAAAGGCTAGCGACCTAAGACACACACATTTTAAGTAAAATTGAAACTATTTCTTTAATGTCAGAAAACTCTTCTAGAGTCAGAAAACTCATTGAGCAATATTACTGCTATAATTCTCATCAAACAATATCTGTAAAAACTTCCATTTCAGGTATTCAGCACAAGCTTCTTCAGGAAGACCAGCCTCGTAAGAAGCCTCAGTCTTAGTCATGAACAAATATAAAGGAAGGAAAATAAAGACATTGGTGTGGTCTAACATCATGAACCTGATTCACTCACATGTTGAATTCCTGGCTTTGCCTCTTACTCTCCAGCCTGAGGAGTTCAACCTGATGGGTGCATCCTTCACTTCACTCACTGCTGCTTTGGTTTGTAAAGCAACACAGATCCACAGCCCAGTGCCCAGAGATACTGTCACAACTACTGCCTTACAAAATACTTTGGAAATTCCAAATGAAAACCATTCAAAAATGTCAAATAAGTCAGTTGTTAGATCAGTGTTACTCACTTCTGCATTTTTCAAAGTCTGAAAAGAAAGAAAATTACACTGAAAGAAGATCAATCTCCACTCAATTTTTTTTTCTGAACAGGCAGAAGAGCTGGAAGCCTTCACCCTTTTTGGAGATTTGGATACAAGAGACAGCAACTGTGTAAATGAATGAAACACAATCTTAAGGATTTTTGAGAGACAGCAGTGAAACTGAAATGCCCCTAATTCAAAACAGAAGATTATCATTATTTGAATCAGAAACTCAAATGAATTATATGTATTTAATATTTTAATGGACCTGAGAAAGCATAACAGGATGCAAAGTATTAGCGCTCCTGACAATAAAAAGGGTAATGCCTTGGTTAATGAATTCTCTAAGAAAGGAAACAATTACTGGTGCATTTCATGAATCTCTATTGCTAGAAAGGATTCGAACCAGCGAGGAGAAAAGATTACTTTTAACCTTTTATTGATTTGTTGACCCTTTTTTTTTGTCTCCAAGAAAGACACAAATCCGCATCAAAATGCCAGGCACATGGACTGCGTGACTACTCCACGTGTGAAACTGGTTCATCTGTCACAGATCTGCTATCAGAAGTAGCCCATGGATGTCCAGAAACCTGTGCTTCACAGCTTAAAACTGCTGGCTAAAAAACCATACGTTTGTGCAGTGGAAAAGGAAAAGTGGGGAAAAAAGAAAGCTCTATTCTTAAAGCAAATAAGAAATCACGTCTGAAGACATTTAGGTTAGAAATTTAGTTATGGCTAATTAAGTTTAGACAAAGAACTGTGGGCCTGGTGGTTTTTTTCTCTACACCAAAAAGCCTCATATGTTGGATATGAGTCCAAAGGAAGCCTCCAAGTTGATGAGAGGCTTAGAGCACCTCTGCTATGGAGACTGAGAGAGCTGGGGGCTCCTGCCTGGAGAAGAGAAGGCTCCAGCAAGACCTTGGAGCACCTTCCAGTACCTAAGGGGGTGACATGAGAGTTGGAGAGGGACTTTTGACAAGGTCATGGAGTGACAGGACCAGGGGGAATGGCTTCACACTGGCAGAGGGCAGGGTTGGACTGGATATCAGGAAGAAATTTTTCACTGTGAGGGTGGTGAGACATTGGAAAAAGTTGTCCAGAGAAACTGTGGATACCCCATCCCTGGAAATGTTCAAACCCAGGTTGGACAGGGCTTGGAGCACCCTGGGATAGTGGAAGGTGCCCCTGCCCATGGCAGGGGTTGGAACTGGGTGATCTTTACGGTCCATCCCAACTCAAAGCATTTTCTGATTCTATGGATATGTGCACCCTTGCTGCTGTAAGAAATAATGTTAAGTACTGGGAAAAGATTTTTTGTGACTGCCACAGACTTTTCCCACAGGAATTCTACTGACAGTTTATTAAATACAAGACAAGTTTCATGTTGCTGAGAGTGGCTTTTGGAAACAGGCGGTCAGAGTTCTGCCCAATCAGTCCCGGGGGGGTGGACTGATCTCATCCAATCCAAACAGTCTTCTCACGTGTATATAAATCTGTTAATAATTAAATAAATTCATTTAGCATTCTTTCAAGATTGCTGAGTCCCTTTGCTCCGCTTTCGGTTCAACAGCTACAGTTTTTGAGATTGAATACTTTACTTTCCACTTGAAAAGCAAACTGTGTAATATTTAAATGTTATGATTGTGCATTATTTCTTCAATATTACTTTTATACCTAGAAAACATTTTAGAGAAATAACTTTCTACAGATAAGGCAAATACAATTCTTGGTCACGTTTTTCATTTGCCCATATTACTGCCCTGTGGCAGCAACATAGCACCACAGCAGGATCAGTATCACAACACCACAAACCTTAAAATATGAATTTTTTTTCCTATGGAAAGCTAACATCTCATCTTTTCAAGATGTGCAGTACTGCAGCATTAGACTGGATACACCTGACATCCTTCATGTAAGGCATCTTTAAGCCAAGTAGGTGTGAAGTAATTCTGCAATATTTTGTGTTAATTAGAATACTCGTTATTGATTTTAAGAAAGGACATTTAACTGTTTCACCCATTAACTACTACAGACATAATTTTTGCTCAGTTACTAGAAGAAGAAAGAAAATAAAAACAGAAAGGAAAAAACTAATCATTTTGCATTATTATAATTCCAGAGAGTGTTTCCAGTTATGTTCTGGTTGAAAAAAGAAAATGCCAAGGATAAAGCTTTGCTACTACAGTCCCTCCTCTTCAGACTATGGCAACTCATTGCAGTCAGAATAAATGATACCTGGTCTGGGTATTTATCTGTTGCTTGCTCATGTGTCCTGGTAAAACTAAATTTTTTAGTAGTACCTAAATTAAAAATGCATTTTTAAAACATTGTACACTGCCATATATAAATTACATGTGTTTGGGTTTGTTTTGTTGGGTTTTTTTTTAATGCATTACAAATGCTGGACCATTTCTTTCTCCCAGGTTAATGAGAAGACAATTTCTATCACCTGAACATACTAAAATGGTAAAGATCAAGTGGATTTACTCTGCATTTTCCATAAATCAATATTTAAAATATTATAAATTATGCAAATGATACATGATCATTAATAATATTTAGCAATAGCATTCTTACATTTCTTTGACATTTCTGAAATGTGACATGCTGAAATTCTACTGATATACGGTACATAAATCCTCTGGAAATTTGGGGAGTCAAAAGACCTAAGTTTCTTTATGAGCAGGTATAACTACATTAAAAAGGATTTTTCAAGTGTACCGCTAGATATTGGAAAAATGTCTTTCCTCCATACTAAGGAAAAAAAACAATACAAGACAAGAAACCAAAGAAGTGACAAGTTCCATTTGCACCCTTTATGTTTTAATTTAAGCCATCTTTGTCAAGCTTTGCACCTACACCCGCAGTCCCACAAGCCACAGAAGAGTTTGGTTTGGAAGGGACCTTTAAAGACCATTTAGTCCAATCCTCTGCCCCTCCACGATGGTCAGGGACACCTTGCACTACTTGGGGTCACTCAAAGCCTCATCCAAGACTTCCAATGATGGAGCATCCACGGATGCACAACCACACCAAGATGTTGCATTTTATAGATCCAAAACAGTTTGCAAGTGCTATAAATGGTTGCTGTAAAACCCCCAACTATTAGAATATCTATTTGTCAAAACAGAAAATATTACTGAATTCTACAAACACCTACAAGTTTAATTACCAGCTTATTTCCAGCTGTGGCTCCCTCACCCTTGGACTCCTGGAAAGGCTATCCAGCCTCGAAGGAGTCACTGACCATCTTCCCACCATCAACTTTCATACTCGACTAGAGAAATTGTTTAATTAGCAATTCTTTCCCTCACACTTTGGTGTCAATCTCCATCTCCTGACATGACATTTCATTAAGAAATTTCCAGCCAACTACACTCCCATCTCAATCACAGCAATACAGTGCACTTTCACACCTTGCTAAATTCCATACACAATCTTCGTCGCAATTACAGGGATTGCTTATGTAGAAGATTAATGTTACTGGCTGGGATATTGAATCCTTTAACACAATTGAATGTGGGGAAACAATGAATTAAAAGTACAATTAGATAGTCTCACGCATCTGAAACTGGCTGACAACTGTGTTTGGTATGATATAATATATTGCAAGCAACACTATTCATTTTCCAAACTGATTTTGTTTTGTCTATATTCATCATTTAAGCTCATTCAATCATTCTTTTATTCAGTAGGAAGGTAAAGGAGAGAATTACAGTCCCTGCAGACTGCTTTGAAGTTGTGCAAAATTTCCTTTCAGATACACAGCTTTGGAACTGGATTTTCCTCTCTTCTGTTCACATAGTGCTGAGATGGCTCTCTAGAGAAAGGATGTTTAAAACCTGGAACCTGTGTTCTTCGTCTCTGCATTCAAAAGTCACGTTTAAGAGCTCTCAAATGTCACAGAGCAGCAGCTTGCTCAGTTTTTGAGACCCACTTCAATGCAAAACTATTTGGTCTTTCCTGTAAAACAATTCTGAAGTTTGCAGAGCGGGACAAACAGGCACTGACATCCTTAGGTGTGAGAAAACTTGGGAAGCCTCTTCATGCTGATGTCAGAAAGATCCCTACATTATAAATACCAATAACCTGACACATTCAGTCCAAATCCATGAAACTTTGGTTTATTCCAGGAGGGTTTTAGGGCAACTACATTCATCACAGCATCTCAGTATTTTTCTGAGATGTAACTGATGTAACTATAAATTACCATAGTTTATACTCTCTCTCATATCTGGGAAGAGAACTCTCTGTGCAGCCAGATATTTTTAGTTTCCTTATTTGAACATATATGCTGGTTTGTATCTGTTACAGAAGAAAGATCAAGCAAGTGCACTTGGCAGCTGGTCTGGAAAGTGATAAGACCATAATAGTCTTTAATGGAAATTAATTTCAGTCCTACACTACACTAGGAAATAAAATTTCCAGCCCATATTAACTTGAAGGTTAGTTCTTCTTGATTACTTAGAATGCCTGTGTTACTGAAGAGGGCACTTTTAATCTAGAAGTTTTGAACTGTTGTAAGTTCATAACATCTTGAAAGTAAGGCCAAAGCTGTGAATATAATACTCCTTCAAGATCTAAGCAGAGACTTCAAAAAATTTGTAAAAAGACTGGAAGTTTGACATGGACAAAGTGATTTGCAAGCCTCAGGAATTGTGTTCCTTAATTGTGGAAGAAAGCTGGAGGTGTGAGACAAGAGAAGGAGCATTGCCATTATGTGCAGCACCCAAGCCACTACTTCACATTCTCAAACTTCTTAACCCATTACCAGGCAGATGACTGTAAATGAGGAATTATTCCTCGTGGGACTCTTCCTAGAGGAGATGGGGTAGTGTCACTGTGTCAGGATATACTGAATATGCTTCTTTAAGAAACCCTTGAACCATTTGACTGTATTGATCTCCTGTCAGAGAGAAGAATGGCATTTCTTGCCTATGAGAATGTCACACTGTCACCAAGAGCGAGAGGAGACATCCCCTCGCCACCCACCAGTGAGTTCCTCAGTGGTGGCCTGTGCTGCTCTTCAAGGCACACTCTGCCACAATGCTGACTTTTAAAAAAGGTCTAGATAAAAATTTACATAAAGTAGATCAACTTCCCATTGATTTCTGGTATACTGTGAGCTCTTCCAGTAATGTCAAATGAATGATATTTGGCTGCAATCAGAGCACCTGGAGAAAAACAGAGTTTCGCAGTCTTACACCCAGGAGGAAAACCAGACGTCTTCCAGGAAAACCTCACTGTGCTACTTTTAATTATCAGTAGTCCAAGTTGTTCATAACTCTTCCACTGGCCAGCTACTCCAAAAGTGCCACTCAAAGTGTGTTCATCAGAAGATCTGTAAGAATCACTGTGCAAAATTGCTGCTCTTGGAATCTGCTTTCATAGATGGGAAACCTTAGTATTTCATGTTTTCCTTACTTTTGCAGCATCACAATCCTTGCTGTCCTATCTTTGCACCACAACTTCCTCACCTCCTCCTCAAGATGACTCCTGAACTCTGCATGGTATTGCTTATTCCTCCCTGATCCTTCATAGCTGTTAGCTACACTGTGAGGAGAGGGAAAGAAAGCTCCTAAACCCAGCAGACTGCCTGGATTATCCCCTCAGTTACACAAGAACTGAGTGAAACTTGGACTTTCCTTTTGAATATGGGAGCCTGTATGGAAGGGACTCAGTACCAACTGCCTGTTACCCTTCCCTCCACAGCATTAGCATCTCCACTAGAATACTTCAAACTGTTTCACAGCTTAATATTAGACCCTAAATAACCAAATTATATTGAACTGTCTTCAAAAAGCAAAGGAGACAAAACCAAAAATTCCACTTTCCGAAACAGCAAATTCAAAACAAACTTCAGAAGAGACAATCCTGGTGTTCCTTATAAAACAAATACTAGGAGATGCTTGTTTTACTAAGAAACAAAATATTTCCCTCTACGGTCTGAAGACAGGTAGCAGGAACTTCACTAAACCATACCTGGAGTATGGTTACAACTGCAGCAATGCCAAAAAAAATCCTGTAACAGATGCCCTGACACTAAAAGTGAGCAAGTAGGCAACAAAAGAAGTCTGTTTTCAAAACAACTCTAAAACGAGTAGACTTAAAAGCAAACAGAGTTCTACAACATGACCATAGTATTTTCATATCTAGAGAACCAAGAATGCAAACTACACCTTAAATGGTCTCATTATAAACACCATAATTTTTATGTTTTAATTTATTGTACATAAATGAATTTTAAACCAGGTAAAACATAATAATTATGGAATCTGCATATGTGGAAAAAATATGAGAACCAGGGCCCAAATAATATTCATCTTGCATTGGTTGCTGGTATTATTTCTTCAGAAGTAGTTCAAAGACTGCCCCAGAATATAAAGATCCTGCAACCTTTTCCTGAATGTTTAAATAACAGCTCCCCCAATACATAATTAGATTTGAAAACATAAAAGACTTTTGCTTGAATAAATAACATCAGAAGTTCAAGACTCCAAGATGAGTATATTTGCAATTATATTACAGTTCAAAAGCAAATAAAAAATTGTTCCCTGAAAAATCAAGTCTTAAAATAGACCTAAGTACAACATGTGCTTTTGTTTTATCTGAGTGTCGCATATCTGGACTGAGATTGTTAGCTTCTCTGTGTCAAGATCTAGATGAAAATTATCTGCATAAAGGGAGTAAAATGTCAAATTCTGAATATCTGACAATTCTGCAACAGATGGCCTTAAATATTAGTGATTCAGTTGTTGCTGGCAGTGGGTCAGTTCTTTACTGGTTAATTAAGGACCTAAATGTTGAACTATTATTTTGCTATAAAATGCCCATTGGGCAAAAAAAAAAATTAGAAAATGCATGACTAAAGATTTTAGAAAGCTTGTTCTCTGTTTGTGCAAGAATTTCCATTCTGGCTGATTAATAAAATTCCAGGTTGGGAAAAAACCTCCACTCCCAGTTGTTTCAATCAGACCAAGATCTTGTTTTTAGTAAATACTGGCAGTCTGCAGGTGCAGAAATGCTCAACCCTGTCCATTTCACCTCACTTGAGGATGTATTTTATAGTTTAAGATGCTCAGATGGCAAACGTTCAGCCTCTTCTTCCAAAGGACACAGTCTGGCTTTGGAAAGCAAGTCACAGGAGGGGTGACAAGAGGCTGTTACTTGTGCTCTGCAAAGGAATATCCAGAGTCAGTCCTCCTCCACCAACTGGAGCTTGCCAGGAGTTCACTCATCATTTCTATCACAGAGCTGAGTTTGTCCTTCTCCTTCAGACAGGGCCTGCCTCTCCCTGTGTGTCACTGCTGAATCTCCCTCTCTTCTTCCCTCTTGCAGCTGAAAGCAGAACATTTAATCTTGTCTAACTTTCAAATCCACCACAAATTGCCCCAAGATGTTCAGGGCAGCTTTAGCACCCAGAGAAATGTCCCTGTCACACTCTCCCCCATCCTGCCTTGGGTACTCACACACTCCCCTCACCAGCAAGGAGGTGAAGGAGTGCCATGCCACTTTTTAAACGGGCTACACACAAACAGATTCTTGCACTGAATCGACTGAAGAAAAGTGAAATGCCTGAAAGACATAAAATTCAATAGTGCTCATTAAGTCCAAGATCATCGTAACTTATTTCAAAATTATCCTATACCTGAGAAAAACCAAATAGCAAGTCATAGCTACACAACAATGACAACAACCATCTCTCTCCTTGGTGTTTTCTTTCCACTGGCATGTTCTCTGTGTGGAAATACATTCCCCAAATCATTTCCTCCAAGCCAGTCTAGATTCACATCAGTGATGAGACCCTGGCCAGCAGTTACCACCGGGAGCAATTCCCCCAAAAAACCTGAACCTAAAGCTTCTTCCCTTCTGAAGCATCAGTTTGTTATCTGATGCTTTGAAATCTATATGCGAGAGCACATAAGGGTTGGCAATTATACAGTTGGGTATTTATACACTCTAAAAATATTACCATATGTTAGAAAGCAAAAATGATATACCACGAAATAAACTGTCCCTTTCCATTAGATGCACATTTCCTGAAAAAAATACAATTAGGCAGTAATCAACCTTGACAATATATATTTAAATGTAAGATAATACTACTTTTTTTAAAAGAAAGAAATTAAATTTTGCATGAGTATGAGATTTTCAAGTATTTCTATGCAATGACAGATTTATCAGTAGCCAGAAGGTGCATTTCAAGGAAATGGAAATATTAAGTTTAGAAATCTAACTGTTATGGTTTCTTTACTTTACAACTACCCAAACACTTCTCTGAAACACCATGGATACTGCTTTGCTTTTAAATAGTAGAGGTATCTTTGACTTCTGTGTAAGGCAAACATAGTGGCTTCAGACCTTTTAAACTAAGCCTTGACAAGAATTTCACTTCATTTATAAGTTACACTTATAAAAATGTTTTATTTAAATGGCCAGTAAGTACAACAATCAACTGTTTAGGATGTGCCCTTTAGAAATAAATCCTTCTTGACACATTTCATTTGGGTTTCCATCCATGTAGAAGCAGTTATCTAACGTTTAACATAAGCTATCGATGCGATTCTAGAAGTTACATTGGCCAGACTTGGCAGTGGATAAAATTGCTGTTTCTTTGCTTTTTGTTTGATGTTAGATGGCCATTTCTAACAGGCTCTGCTTGCCCCAGAGGGCACAGCTGGAGAAGTGCACAGCACAAACACAACACATTCAGCAAGCAGCAAAGCATCTGCCACTGTTCCCAAAGTGAAACACTTGACCCATTCTAATTCTTAATTCTCTATTGCTTATTAAAAGTAGCAAATTTGACAACACTGAAAAAAACAATGGGAAATTAAGAATCATTAAAACATCCTATAATCCTGAGAACAAATGGCTGCCTGTGGATCAAGAGAACAAATTTTGATCACAGGGAGTGGGATACTTTTGACTGCAGATCCCAAGGACTGAAAGAACAACGCCATAAATTAATAATAGTGAGTCTATAAAGGTTGAATTGATACTGACATCTTGGATATTATTACAGTAAGTGACAGATTAATGGACAAAGGCACGAGATCCCAAAAGTCATCCTAGATATTTAATTACTAGGAAGTAACCAATAATCATATTAATTAGAACAGTTAAAAATCCCATAGAGCAGTAAATGATTTCAAAGGAAATTTTGGCTATAACAATGACAAGTTAAGTAATAACTTAGGCCAATGCCAGCACAGAATAAATGATTTAATGATCCCCATAGAAAGTTTTATTTTACTGAGATCAATATCTGACCCCTATTATACACTAAAAGCCATGCCTAAAACCAATTATAAGAACTATTGTTGGTGCTCTCAATTACAAAGAAATTTTCTTCTCAATTGTCATTCCACCAAAATTACATACATAATATGGAACTCAATGCATCTTTCTGGCATCTCAAGAGCAATAGGAGCTATTGATATTTAAACATTTTATTAAAAAAAAAAATAACTGCACGTCTTCAGTACTCAACTTCCTGGATGATAAAAAAATCAAAGCATTTTGCACCAATATATATTTCTAAATGCAACATATTGTTATAATTTCTAAGTGAATCATGGAATGGAGTTGAAAAGGGTTGAAATGGACCTTAAAGAGGTGCATGTCATTCCAACCCCCTGCCATGGGTAGGGACACCTTCCACAAGACCAGGTTGCTCAGGGCCTTATCCAAACTGGCCTTGAACATTTCCAGGGATGGGGCAGCCACAGCTTCTCTGGGCAACCTGTGCCAGGGCCTCAGCACCCTCACAGCAACAAATTTCTTCCTAACATCTAACCTAAATTTCCCTGCTTTCAGTTTGAATCCATAATTCCTTGTCCTATCACTACAGTTCCTGATCAATGAACATCAATAGCAAGGCTAATTTATCACTGCATAGGAAAACTAAAAAAAAATATGTTCTGAACTTCAGAGTTTACATTATTAAAGTGTATTTTAAAAATAGAATCCCTTTCAAACTTGACTTTCATCAAATGTCACAAGTACCCCATGCAAAAGAAAGGGTTTTGTGATGAAGTGAACCTTTTTCAAGTCTCTATGAAAAAAAGGAAAAATTTCTTCACTTAAAAGGGTAGTCAGGCACTGGAACAGGCTGCCCAGGGAAGGGATGGAATCACCATCCCTGGAAGTATTCAAAAGATGTGAATGTGGCACTTGGGGACATTAGTGGTGGTGCTGGGTTAATGGTTGGACTCAATGATCTTAGAGGTCTTTTACAACCTTAATGATTCTACGATTTTTAGAGTTAATACTTTTCATACATATATAATCTATATATCCTCTAAAAATCCTATTTGGCAATAAAACATTGTATTCCAATTTTGCACACTGTCTTTGCTCAAATCACATCCTGCTTGTGAATGATACCAGGCAGCAACAAAGATAATTGTCACATATCAATCAAGCATCATGTAAAAAGGCAGTTAAACTGACAAAATATGTCCTGAATGATGAAATACTCAATTAAAAATCAAGAACTAATGGAAATAAGATTCTTGACTAACTTACCCCATGTTTACCATGATCTAAAAGCAGGCTGTTATTGCATTAGTCTAACATAATCTAGTTTTATATCTACTTTATGTGTGTGCATAAATAGTCTAAATCTTCAAATACCTTCATTAAAAAATTCCTACTGTGCTAATGCAATAAGCACTTTTTAAAAACTTACTGATTATTTAGATCCAGAGTCATACCTGCTACTCATAAGAGACAGGACAGAAAAAAAAATCTAAAAACAAAAGTAAATAACAACTGCCTGCTTTTCAAGTCAATATTCAATTTGTACTACTTACACTATTGTTTTCCTTCAGTGAGCAATCCCCTTAAAAGCTTAATTTTTCAACCAAGTTTATTTTTGGGAAAAGAAATATAGCTTCCAGAAATCATTTGAGGAACAACTATTAATCTCTTTAGTACTGCAAAGTGTAGTTATAAACTAAACATTAACCTGCAAATACACTGGACAATCATTATGGAAATAGGTGAACATTTAAGGTTGCACATCCCTTAAAAAGAAAGACGTAAATAATGAATACAGAATTAATGGGAAAGTTCTCCAGTTCTATTGCAAAATTGAAATTTAAACCAAAGGCAAATTTATAATGAATTTTGGAAAAAGACTTTCCTACAGCAAGATCATTAATTGCTTTCAATTTTCTAAATGGACAAAAGAATAAAGCTTCCATATAAAACACAACTGTAACTGTAAAAATCCTATGTTATCAAAAGAAATGTGCAGTAATTCATCTAGACACTTCTCACTCTAATGCCACTTAATGATTACTGAGGTTAAAAAATAGGATCATGAAGTAAAGAAGATTAATTTCTCAGAAGTTTTTACAGCTGAAAGTGGACACTACAGATTAACTACAAAGACAAGAAATCTAGGCCCTACAAGGATAAGAAATCTAGACCATCTGTATTACATCAAATATTACTTTGTGCATTGTTCTTGGCTTTTCATCAAACTCTGACCCTTACATCCTTTTTGTTTAAAGCTTTAAAGACTACAGCTGTTCTTAGTACTGGTTTTGGAAATCACTGCTCAAAACCTTTAAAACGGAACATATCTGAAAAGACTCAGCAAAACTGGTATTTACCAAAAAAAAGCTTGTAACTAAAGTAAACTTTCAACATTCTGAAGATGAAAATAGCAAGAACAAATAATCAGTATAAACACAACTAGCTTAAGAAAACTTCAGGAAGAAACTATGAAAAATGGAAAAATGATTTAAAGATCATATAGTGGTTATTAGTGAATATTGAAATGTAAGGCACAGAAGGCTTTTCTCCTCTGAAAATAAAAAGAAGGATCTATATACTGGATTTGAATTTATCATACATGCTGCTTACTCTGAAAGTTGAATTAGAATGAACCTTCCACAATTCCAAAATAACTTGGATTAACCAGTTATCAAATTACAGTAGGAAAATGCTGGCATTCATTTAATTCATCTGTTCCAACCCTTCTACTGAAGCAGCAGAACAAAGTTATACAAATGTCTATGTTCTAAAAACAGCAATAAAGAAAATGCACTGTATGGATTCTAAATAAGCACATGTATCAGAAAATAGGAATTTCTATAGCTACAAACCAGCAGCCTCCCCTCCTTCACACATTTTATGTTCTAATTCTCCAATATATAATGACAAATGTACGAGAGAGCATCTCTCATGGTTTTAAGACCTAAAATAAGCTTGGCAATCAATGTATCTGGAGCTGTCTTATTACAGTCCTTACAATAAAAATTACACCAAACAGAATCCGAAGCAGAGCAGCTTTATTGCTCTGAGGTTGCACCTGAGATAACCAGGGAGGAAATGTAAGAATTAATCAGCAGATGAATAAGGCAAAATGGCTCAAAACCTTGCTCTGTGACACATTGTTATCATTCCCACTAAAGAGAACCAAGTTTTTAGCAGTTGCCCATCTACAGGTAAACCCAAAAGTCTGCTGGCCAACCACAGGCTGCAGGACTCCAGTGCACATCCCAGAATAATGTAACTTTATACAGCCCACAACTGGCTTAGGTAATGTCCAGAACTACACCCTCAGCATTCTGGCAGCTACAAGGAAAACTCAGGAAAGCCATCCAAGCAATTTGCTTTTATGTCATGAAATAACCCATTGGAGTTTTGTAAACTCAAAGTGAACTATATTACTTCAGGTCTGATTTGTCTTCCCAAGAGGCATGGAACACTTCTGGAATTCTTCATTTTTGACATTTATTTGATCTCCAAATCTCAAGTACATTTGTACAGCTCCAAATACAATCCAAATGAAGTTCTTTAGGCTACTCTTCTGGGAATGTTCCAATGAAATTCAGAAGTCTACTGTCATAGAATCACAGAAAGTTTGGATTTAAAAATCATCTCATTCCAACCCTCCTGCCGTGGGCAATGACACTTTTGACTAGACCAGGTTGTTTAGAGCTCCATCCATCCAACCTGGCCTTGAACGTTCCAGGGATGGGGCAGCCACAGCTTCTCTGTGCAACCTGTGCCAGGGCCTCCCCTCCCTCTGCATGATGAACCTTTCTAATATCCAACCTAAACCTTTCCTGACACAACTTCAGGCCATTTCCTCTTAGCATCTGCCATCTCAATACACGTGTCTGTGTACCAACATTTCATTCCTGGCAAAAGGTTAAGGAAAAGGTAAGATCTGCCAGTTTCTAGACCCCCAACACAGATCTATAAGGCCTGGTCCTAAGTTTATAGCAAACAACAGGTTTTACAACAATACTCAAGTAGCATGATTTCTTAGAAAATTTGTGTAATGTCTTCTGCCAACTTGCTGCCAAAAATTCAAGGAATTGCTTCATGCCAGCTATGCTAGAACCTTGCCAGACGACAGTGAGCAAGTGACTCCACAGGACTGAAAGCCAAATTTAAAGAAATTCAAAGAAAGCGAGGGGGTAGAAATACAATGCACACCTCGATCCAGAGCTCCCAAGAAAGCAGCCAAGGAACAGAATCGCCTTGGGAATAGGCAGGGAAGCCACGGATGGGCAATGGCAGCTCCTTCTGTGCAAAGCCAAGGCTCGAGAGAATGGAGCTTTGCCAGGCAATGGGGAAATGGCTCTGCTGAGAGCTCGTGGGTGGAGATCAGAGGGAAGGCGAAGGAAGAGGATGTGAAGGGGCTGTTCTGCATGCAGCAAAATGTCCTGTGGTCACTCTGAAACAACCTCCAGCCCAGCAAAACCAGCAACACACTGCCTGCCCTAGAATGCCCTGCAACGATGCAGCTGAACATCTGCAGCCTCAAAATGAAGATGCAAATGTGAACAGGTCACTGGGCAAACCACAACGTCTTCTAGAAACACGACAAAGACTTCTTTGCCTGGAGTCCAAAATTTTAATTCAAAAGATCAGGTATTTCCACCTTTGGGACAAAAAACAAACCAAAAACCAACCAAAAAAAACCCACCCTATACACCAGAAAGCTCCAATTACTTGCACTACTATTTCTCGTTTTCAGGACTAAAATCTATATAAAACCTCACAAAATAAAACCTCAGAGGAAAAACAGCTTTACTCATTTATGAAAAATCACAATTCAGAGCACCTCCCCTCCTTTTTCTACCAGCAATGAGGCAGAATTGCACTCTAGAAATGTTCAGTAGAGTGGATTTTCAGGTGATCTCACATTTATTACACAAGCTTAAAGCAGAGCACCATACCTAACAAAATGAGATTCAAGTGATTCTGCCTGTATGCTTCTGATTCAGAATAATTTACAGTCAATTTACTTTCCAACTGTTTTAATTTTTTTTTTCTGAAGAAGAAATCAGAGGGGAAAAAGGACTCAAAAAAGACATGAGTACAGGCACCGCAGGACTCCCTGGTTTCACATCATCCAGCAAAAAGAGCTCTGAAGAATGTGACAGCCAGTCCTCTGATCTGTGATTCCTTGATGTCTCCTCCTAAAGCACTTACTTCAGTTTCAAGTAACAAGATGAAGATGATACCTTTTTCCCAGTCCTTGAGTCCAACACTAAAGTCCTTCAATAGACTAATCCAAATGAAAAAAAATTAGTCCCTTTATAAACACTTAAGACCTCAAATACATAATAAAAAATACACATTTTATCAGTACCTACAAACACTGATTTAAGCTTACTTGAACTGAGCAAAGTCAAACATTAAGTTTTCACTTCTTTGCTTTAAATGCATCTACATAAGAGCAAAGACATTTTATTTACATAGTTATCCCTGGAAAGAGAGTTCAAGTTATTTTTTTAAAGATGGTAAAACTGTGAACGTATGTAAGATGCATTAAAAACCTTTAAAGAAGCATTTATGTTCAAATATTAGTGTGATAATACTCATACTGTCAACAAGGGAAACTGAATCTGCAAGGCATGAAAAACTTGGGAGGTCACCAGTTTTAAAATCTCAGTTTGATTATTCTGCAGTGATTAGAACTTTGCCTCCCCACAGCATAAATTGTCTCAGTGTACAAAAAGGAAAAAAAGTGAGTAAAGCAGTAAAAGAAGGCCCTTATGGTTTGATATTGATTCTCTTTGAGTTGTTCCAAAGGACAGTGTTTCTTCTTGCAGACAAAATATAGACTGTCTTCTCTTCTAGTGACAGCCACACTAACTCAGCTGTCTTCTATTGAAAAACATGTCAGACTTCTGCCTGCTAGAACAGGGGGGTCTTCCCCCAGAAAAGACCTGAGAAATGTATTTGTAATATTTTCAGTGATTTTTTTCCCTCCCTTTCAGAAAAAAAGGTTAGCCACATTTCATTTTTACCTTTTGTTATATCTTCCTTCCCCTTGGTCCCATTCTCAGCTATACACAATTGAAAGCACCAGTTGTAACTGTGAAACACTAAAAGAGGATTTTCTTCATTAGTTCCCATTATAAAGTATGGTGTAGTAGCACTGAATATTGCTCACAACTGCACTGCACTCCAAAAATGCCTGTAGTACTTCCTTTTTGGCAAAGTAAACTGCACCTCTCCATTAACAGATGTGTTTTTCTTAAAAAAAAAAAAAAATTAAAATCCCAGCTACAACAGTTACTGATTCAAGCACTTCATTTATTGTGTTCTCCTTGTCCAAATATACTTTATTTGGTGTGTGCTGTGAGAAAACAAGACACTGCAAGGCTATTCTCAAACTAGCAAAGGCCTTTAAAAGCAATGTTTAACTTCTGTGACTTGTTCAATCAACTCCAATTAAATCACTTGGTAAGAATTGATTACTCCCATGAGGGAACACTGCAGATATTAAGTCATTACACTTTTCAGGGAAAGTGAGATATTCTGTATTTAGAAAATTTATAGAACAGTGCAGTTAGTAAAAACTGATTATAGCTGTCATCAGTGATAAAAACCTTAATGGATTAATAGCATCTATTTCAGATAAACACAATTTTTGATGGATGAGCACGAAAAATTCAATTCTGGAGACATGCAGTTGTGTATATGTACCTAATAAGCTACTACCAGTTTGAAGTAGGAAGTAATTTAATGCACATATTTCTGTTCTAGGCATCAATTCCTTACGTGTTTATTAGAATCATTCCAAGTATTTTTCTCTCTTATAGTTAGAGCACACTAAATCGTTAAATTCAAAAGAAAAAAAATTACCAAAGATGTTTCGGACACCCTTTGCATCCAGAAATTCCAGCCAAGATGACTTTAGACTCGTTCTTATGGTACCACCCGGAAACATGAAAGACCTGTTAAGTCATCTTAATAGAGAACTTGTCCCTGGGGTGTCTTCTGCAAGTGATACATTTCATTGACTCTGATAGTAAAAGGGTCATAAGCAGAAGCAACAAATATGCAATGTAGCACTGAATGTACATTCTGGATTTATTAGCGAAAATTGAAAGCATTGCAGCACCAAAACCTAATACACCATTAAATACAGCATAAAACACAATAAATACCTCTATACCTTACTTTTATTATATATTTTACGAATATTTTAAGCCACAGTACATTAAGCTATTTTACTCCCAGCACGGGGCTCTGGAGATGATACATGAGAGCTCCATCTTATTTCTCCTCTTGGAAACGTTCTTATTTATATTTTATATGCAGTTTGTCACAACTTAATTTAAATAGCTGCTAAATAACTGTTAATCTGGTCCTAAGCCCATTACATGCTTTTGCATCACATTCAAGAAGTACAGCACTTAGAACATCTAAGTTGTTATTCTGTATACATACCTAAAAATATACAGACTTTAAGACAGCAGTCAGTACACATCACTGGAACATATTACAGCAAAGTGTAATAAAAACATTTGTAGAAAGCATGAGACTCAGTGTTCAGTATGAAGAGCAAAGACTGATGTTGAGAAATGTTTCTTTTTTGTAAGCTGATAGGATAAACACACCCCTGGAACATTCCGTTCATGGCAGGAGACTAAAAAAAAAAAAATAATGCCAAATTAGGTGTTCAATGCTGACAGAGTGAATGGGACTTTGCCCAAGAAAACCTCACATGCATCAGAAAAATTCTGTCAAAAAACAAGCTTAGTAGTACACCTTCTTTGTGAAGAATGCTCCTCAGTCTTCTAAACAGAGATAAACTCTGTTTGTGCAGTAAAAGGGGTTAGGCACTCTCACAGACACTGATGGACAAATGAAGCCACCTTTGAATGCAACTCTGGAAACACTGTCTGAAAGGTTACCAAGAAGTGAAAATGCAAATCCTCCAAATATCTGTTAGTTTGAAACCTCTCGAAAGTAAATGAAGCAAAAAAAGTAAATGAGTAAAATGAACAAGAACTTTAAATGTATAATCAAACACTGACTTGTCCCATATTCAATAGTTGACAAACAGCTCGGGATTCACAAATTTCATCTCTAACAACAAAGAACAAATACAAGCAAAATCAGATCATACAAACTGGAAAAAAAGAAAAAACAACCACGACTTAAGCTGCTACTGGACTGTTGTATCTTTGGGAGCTTTTTTCCCCTGTCTTCTGAGAGATATTAGATTGTGTCATGACCAAGTGGTGCAGCTTTACTGAGTTTAAAACAGCAGACAAAGACTAATGCAATACAGCAGCCTTTATGAACTTACCAGCAGTGTAAGGGCTGGAAGTGGAAATCCAAGAGACAAACATAACCACAAGGATGCCCATGCATCCAGGAGGTCTTCACACGTATATTTTTTATTTGGTTTTGGTTTTTTGTAATACTACATATGATTTTAACTGAACGGCAGCATTTTGTATAGTTCAAAGAACTGGACTCCTTGAATTCGGTTCACTTTTCTCTGCATGTTCTGAAGCACAATACTAGCCATTTCTAGATTCATGAGTTATAAAAAACTTCAGATCTTTGCCTGTGATTAAGCTTTTTTGCTGATGGCATTTATACGGGACAGGTACAACCAACAAATTGTGCAGAAAAAAAAAGAGGCTTTAAAAAAAAAATCAAAATCAGTAAACTTTAAAGACTCTGAATTAGTGACACCTTGCCGTTTGTCCTATAAGACAGAAAAAAGGTCACCAAAATAAGATGGATCATGCAAATGCCCCCAAAAGTAAGTGCCTGCCTATGATGCATCAAAATAAATCTTCTTCCTCATGACCATGTGGAAAATACCATCCTAATGACTTCTGTTAGCTATTGCTACATTTTATGCTTCAAAAGCTTTCATAAACTATTCAAAAAACCCTCATGTGGGAAAATGCAGCTGTTTTTCAGAACATCTTTACTAGGTTCCTATATATCTAAGTCAATTGATTTGATTCTTTACCAGCTACATAGATAAACACAAAAATAAACTATTTTGTGAACATTCTGCAGTTCCTCTGAGAGCAGCTGTTACTGTAAACATGTTTCGCTGGAGGCAAATTCTGTTCTTTCTCTTTTCATGTAATTCCTGCCTTCCTCTAATTTTCAAGGTTGCTTTAGTGGGAATAAAACAATAGGCAGCCAAGTCAGATAGCACTGTAGTTTAAGTTTTACAAAAATGTTTCCCCACACAGTAATACATATTTTATACACACAAATCTTCTTCCAGCTCCTGAGAATGCAAAGTTTGAGTCAATTTTTGGGTTTGTTGTGGGGTTCTTTTTCAGGGAAAGCTTTTACAAACCATCACAAACTATACCACTACAGTACTGAAGCTACTCAATACTAAGATGCAGTTTTCTGCACGAGATTTTTGAATTGCTATATGAATTCTGCTTATTTCAGTTACAGTTTCGATCACATAAATATTTTATTATCAAAACAAAGAAGAAATGTTCTAGTTGATTTTTCTAAATTCCTGTATAAAATTAAGGAAAAAACTTATACTGAAGGGGAACTGGTGCAAGAAGGAATTTAATATAGCGGAGATCTTACATGCACACACTGATTATTTTAGCATTTCCTAATGTGACAATCATCTCACAGAGAAGCACAAAAACAGATGAAGGAGAAGGTGTTTATGCACCATGAACATGGACTGACCACAGACACATCGTGCTTGACCAAACCAAATGCAAAAGACCACAGGAAGGACAAAGCCCCACATCTCACAGCATCTCAGCTGGAAGGGGAGCGAGCAGGAGCTGCACCAAGGGCTCACACAGACTGCAAACTGGCTGCACCACTCAGCCCAAAGAGATTAAATCAGTGGCTTGGCTGCTGGCACATAATCAGCCAAGCAATTATTGATGTTTGAAGTCCTTATCAGCAAACCAGAAGAAGAAACAGAATACATCTACAGCAAATCCAGTATAATATCAAGCTTGCAAAGGGGGGATTGATATAATACAGAGATTCAGCTCAAAGGAACCTTGATAAACTAGGGGGCTGGGCCAGCAGAAGGGTACCAGTAAGAAGTAGAAAATTGGACACCTGGGCCAGAGAGACCCCACACCTCAGTACAGACTGGGAACAGACTGCAGCCCTGTGGAAAGGTCCTGGAAGAGTCAGCTTGGGGGAAAAAAAACTATCACAGAGCCAAACTTAGCAGCAGAGAGAACAACAGGGCTCAAAAACAAAGTTGCAGCTTGGGAGGTTCACAATGGGCTCACCTTCTCCTCAGGGCACAGGCAGTGCAGCAGGGGAATAAGTTGTCCAAAGAGATGGTAGAAGCTGTACTCTGGAGATCTCCAAAATGAGGCAGACAAAGCCAGAGCTGGCACAACCTCGTGCTGTCAAGAACTCTGCTGTGATGGGGAGGCTGAACAAGATATCCTGCAGAAGTCCCTTAAACTCCACAGGTTTGGCATTCTAATCTGCAAGAACCCTTTACAAAAATTCTTCCATATCTTAAGACATTTTCCTTCAGCAAGGTTCTCTGCATTGCACAAGAAAAGTCTGTTTTCACATCCAATTTATTTAGAATAAGAGATTTTCTCATGCAAGTACAAACAAATTTAGTTTTAGCAGAGGTTGATAACTATTTCAAGTACTGTTATTGAGAAAAATGCCTCCAGATTTCAGCTGTTAAGTAACTGGTCCAACTAATCCAAACCAATGCTGCTGTTGGGTGAAAGGAATGTCTGTGATAGCTGCTATGCCCAAGAAAAAAAAAGGAACTGCAAATTTTCTTCATCCTCTCGTAAAGCTTCTGTCTGTGAGAAATGTTCAGCATTAACTGAAAGGCTGACCTTAGACTAATTGATTTATTGGCTTGTGGCACAGCAAAATATCTCAGTCTCTGGAGGACAAACCTTGGCTGCAGGGTTGGGTTTTTGGTTTTTTTTAGCTGAACCTTAGTATGCATCTGTCTAGTATGAAAGACAAAATTAAGTCTTGGTCACAGTAGACACCATCAACATCGCATTTGTGACACTGGAGCTAATTTTAGGCACAGGCTTCTTCAGGTGCTCACATTCAAGCAAGGTCTAAATAACACTGATTCCAAAGTTTGTAATTCTATATAACTAAAAATCTAGCCCCAGCCAGAACAGACACTTCCATTATTTCATTGTGTGGGTTTTTCTGATCTGAAAATACATTCCCTTCTCACAACCTCCACCATGCTACCATAAAGTTGGCTTCACTTTTGAATATTTCACCCCTTTCGCCCCAGCTTCTCCACTACACTGAACACAAATTATTAGACTGCACTCTGAAGACTTCTGTAAGATATCCCAATGCCAACTCCAGCCTCTCATTCAACAGAAAGGAATTCACTTATGTTGTTCCAGACCTATGAAGCCAGAATCCACCAAACACCTGTGGCGATTTCAAGCAAGCACCTCTGAGCCTTCTGCTGTGAGACGTCTCCCTCACGCTTGAGACAAGCTCCCATGCAAACACCAGCAAATTCATTCAGCTACAGTGGTTCATAACCTTGTACCAATTCAAACAAACTCTAGAGTACCTCAAATGCCCAAGTAGGCACCCTCAGAGATCAACTGTCAAATCAGATGCTCCACAAGAAAAAAGGTAGAGAAAGATTTAGCGCCATCCGCATTTTATATACAGCATACCAAAATGCTTTACTTTTATCTGAAGGATTAAATCCCACATCTCTCACCTACCAAAAGTGTTTAGGGCAAAGCAAGTCTAAGAATAGGCTGTCTTCCACCCATCTGGTTATATCTGGGATACAGCACAGGGGAGAATTTAAAGCTGAAAGGGGTGGGACAGAAAGTACAAGAGACTATTCTGTAAGAAAAAAGGACACCCAGCTGACACAGAGCTGGTTATCTGCTTTTGAATTAATTCCAACATTTTGTAGAAAGCACTCAAGATATTAAAAAATAAGCAAATTTGTCAGCTCAACTTCCAAAGCAGGTTATTCAAGGTGATTATACTGCTAAAGGTAAGGAGGCAGTGTTCCTTTCCCAGCTTCACGGCACACAGACAATTACTGTAAAGCCAGCATTCCTACTGCCTTATTCGCAGGCTACAGAAATATTTCTCATAAAAGTATCCCACTAAGCCAGTAAACAAATACATGTTGCCACCTGCTAGAAATGGGAAACAACTGTTCACAGCACACTGTTCAGAGAGCAGTGCAAATCTGCTTGTGCCATGTGTAGAAGCTGTAAACTACTTGTCTAACTTGGCAAAGAGAATATTAGGGAAACTTTACAAGTCTCTGCACTTGTTTATGATGAGACATTAATTTATATCATTCCTGATTAGATCCACGTGAATACTTTTGATCTATAAATAAGACTCCCTGTTGAAGTACATGAAGCTAATTCAAAACAAGACATTCTTTTGCTGGAATGTGAGCAGCTGTGCAGAAAATAATTGGGATTGCTAGTCAAGGACTTCTATTTCAAAGTATTCCCCATGTAAATATGTTTTTGTTGCTCCACTCTACAATTTGTTATTGTATTTCTATTTACAGTATGATATTGTAACTCCTTGATGTCATTAAAGAAGAGTTGAAGGTAAAGAACCTTTTTTCTCTTTGCAGGGGAGCCCACCAGTGCTCCAGCCTCTCACAAATTATCTGCTTTATCACAGCCAGGATCAGAGCACAAAGCAATACAGTTTATACTCACAGAATACTATTATAATCATCATATGACTATAAAGAGATTGAAAAAACAAGCTCTTAAATGTGCCCAATAGTGACCCTTGAAGCAGTTCTTACTATTTTCTCTTGCATCAGATCTTTGAATGTACTTTATACCTAGCTTACAATCTCGCTTTAATTTTCATTCCATCCCTGAAACTCAGCCATCTGTTATGCCTGAATTGCTGTATCAGTCTATCTGTTATGCTTTCCAGCAACATAAATTCCTTACTTCGTCAAGTCTCAAACATGAATTACAATTTCTCTAGTGAATAAAGTAAAAATTAAATTTAAACTCTCAGCATGATCAAACATCCTCCCACTGTCCAGATATGTGGGCTCTGAAAACACAGATTTGTCTTCAGAAGACTTTAGGAAAAACAGTGTTGAGAATGAGCGTTTGCTTTCCCTGGCTGTAATCCTCTCTTTATTACTGTGTCCCTTGGTAGTCTCCAGTTACAGTAGTTACACACTATAGAAAGTCAAGAGCTGCAATTAATTTTTCTTTATACTTATTGTTTGCAATAGAAAATGTGTTTAATCAATTCTAAGTGGGAAGTTACAACTTTTATTGATAGACTTGCAGTTGGTCAAAAATGTTCTAGGCAGCTCAGCCCCCAAGAAAGTAGTTTAGGGTTACTTTTCAAAGCAGCTGCTGGACTGGTTCCTGAAAACTTCTTGTCCAGAGAAAATTTAGAGGCTGGCAAAACATCTGGTTAGCAGCAATCGCTCTGATTATCTCTGACTTTCAAATTACTGGAAATCCAAGGCCTGACACTTGCACATCAGCCAGGTCAGGGGATGAACATCCCAGGCAGTGGTTACAGCCTTGAGCTTTGCTCACCCCAAACAGAAAAGAGGCAGAAGCGCCAGGTTTAAGAGTATGAGAATCAAAATTACAGTGAGGGAACAGGAAAGGGGGGCTAAAAGAGAGAGAGAGAGAGAACACAAAATTTCATTGGGGTTTTGTTCTCTCTCCTACTTAGTTTCACAGTTTTGTCATCAACTACAAAATCCTGTAAAAACACCTTAAACTGATTTTTGGTTAAGCAACCAAGAGATAATGAAACTTCTAGTTAAAATCACTTTACCACTGGTTACAGCAAAAATATTTAGTTATTTTAATTCTGATTCTATATTGGTTAGTTTTTTGAAAACTCTTATATTTAGCAGGTATATATGAGGGAAATCAGGGAACAAGATGTTTAAAGAGTCAATAAACACTTAATATTCAACCAAAGAACCAGCAGTCTTTTGCATAACTTATATTAAAATCAATGCTAAACTTACTGACTAGTAAAAAAACATTGTTCGTACATGCATCCCAAATTCTCTTTTTAAGGTTTGTTCTTAGTGCCTTATCAATTACATTTTAGTGCACATAAAATTTAATTGACACAATTTAATCAGATTAAATTAACATGATTAAGGGTGCAAAATCAGGCATGTCAAAGGAAACACTAAAATTAGAAGATAACATGCTCTGCATTTTTCTAAATAGGAAGAAACCTTATGAGAGAAATCCCACCTTATTCCTCAAGAATTTGTTTATTGTACACTATTCAAATCCTGCTCCCAAAAAAGAAAATCCTAATGTGTTTTTCTGTGGAGCTTTCAACTGTAATACCTGAATACTCAAACATTCATTTTTTTCATAGAATATGTATTGTGAAGAAAGCATCTTTTCCAATTTGCAAAATAATGAAAGAAGGTTAATTTCAGAGGTATTAAATGATTTAAATAGCCAATATAAGATTGTGAGACCTGACTCCTCAAAGGGCATGATTCATATAGTCAAATATTCAAGCCCTGTCTTAAAGTACATCACAGCATTCCAAAGGTATGGTCAGTCTCAGCTCCTAAACCAACAAAAGAAGGTAAACTTCAAGCGTCTCCCTTCAATCCTCCCAGACAAGAGATTTCATTCTTCAGTGGTACAGCTTGGTATTTGAGTATCCAGTAAGTCAATATATCCGAAAGAACAAAAATAATACTAAAATAACCACAAAAAATACTGACTTCTGCTGACTCAGTGAGCTAAACTAGTTTGGCAAGCAGAAGATTTGATGCAAAGGAAGAAAAGTGACAGCTTCAGGAAGGGGAGTGGGATTCCCCTCTTGGAGGCAATTGTTTGTTGGATCAGGTTACACATCTGCCCTGCTGAAGGACTGGCTCAAGAACAGACTGCCAAAGCTGGCAACTAGCCCAGGAAAAAAACCAAAAACAGCCATCGCAAACCTTTCCAGCAGTGGAAGAACAGAAGAAACATCCATCTCGTTTCCCCAGAAAACACCTTTTATTGTTTTAACTGATACCCACCATTGCTGCATCCTGAAGAACAGATCTACCCAGAAAATGTACTCACTTCTTGAAAACCATACACATTCTTGGTTTTGCAACATAAGGTAAAAGGTTTCATAAGCAATAACTTCTCGTACCACAGTTTTGCACTCACCCATCTACACAGCAGAGTGCTGGACTCCCACAAACAGGCTGCACAAAAATCAACACAAACAAGAAATGACACCTCCAGCACACTGCATGAAGCAGAAATCCTGATGACAACAGAATATATAGATAAATAATAAAAGATGTCATCATAGTGAACAGCACATCCATTTACCAAATTCTGAGGGTTTTATTCTGGAAACCTCATAACTTATTTTAGTATGCACTATGCATTCACCAAGCCCTCCAGCATCCTTTTTTAAATGGGAGGAATAAAAATTCTGTCACACAGAATATTACTGATAGTGAAAAGTTTCATATTTGCCATAGTAGCTCTGCCGCATGGACAGTGACAATGATGGACAGAGACCACAAAACAAACAGATATAAATTGTCTCTGAGCAACAAGACCAGGCCTTAGGGCTTCACTCCATAAATACTCTCAGCTATGCTGATGCAACTGTTCACAGGAATGCACACTGCAACACAACGCTGAAATGTTTGCATTTTTTTAATTAAAGAAAAAACAAACAACCAAACAAAAGACCATAAAAATCCCAACCACCTTTTACGCACAGTTTACATCATTAGTAAAGTTTATACAGCCAAAAGAAATTAAGACTTCAACGGAGGATAAAGGAGGAGGAAACAGCAAACTGTATTTTCACATATGACACATCAGAACAGTGTTCCATTTGTCCTGCCACCATGTGTCTCATTTCCCCTGGTCTCAATTCAGCACGTGATCCTCTCATTGGGAAGGGGAAGGGTTAAGAAACTGAATAATTCAATAGTCCAATTATTTTCATTTTCAACTCCTCTGTTCTTATTTTGACAGCAATGTCATTTTAATGGACTACAGGTTCATAGCCAGAACCTCTTTAAGTGACTTTTTGAGGTTTCTATTTGAATGCACTGATTATTTTCAGGTTTTGATGAAAACACTTGGGGCAAATTCCAATAAACTAAGAACCAGATAAAATTCCAAGTGCAATCTTTCCAAATTCCTAACAAGCATTGGAAAGCATGAATAACTGTCCTCCTTTTTCAAATGTTCCTCACTTGCAGATACACTTCATTCTTTTCAGCCCTTTCTGAGATGGAGAAAAACTTTCTCCATTGAATTCTTGAAAATATTGTAGAGATTTTTAATGCTACATGTAATTTCATTTTAATGCCAATTTTTAAGTTGCCTTTATTTTTTCATTTTTATTTTTTTTATTTGCAACATCCCACACTAGTATAAAATTAACACTTGGCTAATACATTTGATGGATTTGTTAGTCACAAACTGCATGTTCCAACAATACTAAAGTGACATTAATGAGAAAATTGCAAAGCTGATTTTTAAATCAAATTGAGCCTTTTAAATTTACTTCTTTTTTAATAGCAAAATCCCTTACTGAGCTATATTACAAACAAAAGATGTTTGTTTGAAATACTGGAAAGAATTCTATTCTTCTGTTTCCATCTCTTTGCTCCACCTTTGCTATTGCAAATCAGATCAGCTCCTATGCTCATGCCTGGCAATCAATAAACAGTATTCAAGTCTGTATAATTTTTGGCAGTTTGTTGTCACTTTACTGGCTGTAATTAAAATAACGAGCAATCAAATAGTAACTTAAGTATTGCAAATAAAATAAATTGTGAAACACACAACTTGTTAGCCAGCTTTTGCAGAACTAAACACCCAAGTGCTTTTCACATGCTGTAGGTACTTGCAGAAAGCAGCAAGTGTATTGCAAAGTTTCACAAGCTGGTTCATTGAACTTCTCCATCCTGGTTGTGCTGAGCCAACTCCAACCAGCTCTCCCACCAATCCCCAATGAAAGATCAAAAGATCGGAGCTTCTACAACTCCATTTCTCATTTCAAATACCTGAAATTTATTTTCTTAATTCCTTTGTAGCAAAAGAATGTGTAATTCTTATATAGGAGTGTCACCATGCAAAGTATTTCAGGGTGAGAGAAAAGTTCAGAACAAATGAAAACATTTTATTAGCTTCCTCCTTTCCCCTCCCATTTAAAAGCAACTAATTTTTAAGGGTTCCTAAGTGTCAAATACTTACACACTACAAATACTTAAAACTACAACAAAGCTCTAGTATACTACTTAAAACACTCTTAATTTACTCCAAAAACCCATGAAAACACATTTATTAAAATCTATTTTCAAACTTGAATTTAAAGCACTTGGGAATCAGACCAACTTTAAGCGCAGAAAGGAAAACTTAATAAACTTTTCTGAGAAGCAGCATACTTGGCCCTGCAATTTTCCTGCATCAATGTACCCACTGAGAAAGCAAAATAAGGAATGTAAATTTATGAGTAATGCTACTAACACAATGAGATACTCATTATTTTAAATTACAATATGCAAGCACAAAACAGTCTGCAAATTCCTTTCCAACTTCTCTGGAATAAAAGAGAAACTCTATAAGCTATAATTTAAGATTTAGTTACTACACACATATTCTTTGTTAATTTTTAATATACCAGAGAGGCTCAGCTGCAGCAGGAAAAGTGACAGAAAAGGGAAACTGAACAACAGAGTAATACCACCCACCTACAGTGGTTAAAGTTATATCAAATCTTTCTACAGGGGAGGTTTTCAGAAATCATTCTGATAGCTGAACATGATCTTTTGTGGGTCAAGCTACTTCAAACGTAGCAGGAGAATTTCTGCCTCTTTTTGGGTTTTTTTTGTATTATTTACGTGTTTTATTTTCTAATGAATTTTAATAAATATCACAAATTTACTACTACAACACAGAGGCATTTTCTGGAACAGGCTAGAAAGAAAGGTAAAATATAGTATAGAGGACTCAATGAGAACTCCACTTTCAAGCAACTGGACCACTCAAGTCAATCTAGAGAACACTCCATAGTAAGTGAGAACAATAGGACACTCTCATCCTCAGAATACGAGATTAAAAGCTCAGATTCACTTCTGAACTTGACTAGACTTTTCCAGCAAGGAAAATCCACATGATTTGAGGGGAAGATACCAGATATTCTACTAATTTATTTTTATAGTTTCTTGGCTAAGTGGTTCCACCTGTTTCAATATCCAGAAACATCCTTCTACAGACATTTGAAAGTAAGAGGGGGGAGAAAAGAGATCTTAGAAGCTTTAGTAGCTTCTGTGGGCATAAATCAGGTTTAATTTAGGAACAACCAAACAAATCGCAGTCCTTGCTAGACCAACATGGCACATTCCAACAGCCTTGCTCTTGATTTCAGAGCCACATGAAGCACTGCCATGTTTCCATGGGCTGGTTCAGCAGCACAAAGCAGACAGTTCTTAAATCATCCAAAAGGAACTTTCAAGAACTTGACACTGAGAAAGAGGCAGACAAAAAGAACCAGGTTTGAAAGTGTAAAAAAGATTTCATTCCTATGGTAAAGCTCAAGAATTTATCTGTCAATCAGCCATTGAAAACAGTCTGGGAAAGAGTCTTCTTAAACCTTTGGATTAATGAACAGTTCAAATTGCACAGTCTAACAACATTTAAGTATTTCCACATCAAAAGTTTGATTTTCTTTTCCTTAAAATAGCAAGGGAATGAAGTTCCATCCAGACACTTTTAAAAGAAATCAGCTGTAAAAGAAAAAAAATTAAGGCCCTTTGAATACAAATTTGCAGTAGATAAAACCTTAAATAAAAAAATACAATCATTAGTGAATGTGTGCTCTAATTAAAAATTCATTTGACCAATTTCATCAGACTATTTCTCCAGGTGGACCTCTCAAGATCCAGATTAATTAAATCTCACTAAACACTCACACCATGAGAATAAAAGTTACGACTTCTCCAGCATAACTTTGAATTGTCTGGCCAGACATATGAGATAGCAAAAAAAATTCCATCAGCCCTAAAATTGTAGACAGAATTGTCCTTATGGACAAACACATAAATCTAATCATCAAATTTTTGGGCCCAGGTTTCAGGTGGAGCAGTACACACAGCCGTTCTCCTCAAGAGGCTCATTAGGTTTACTCATTTGGTGTGACCAAGCCTGTGCTGGGAGGACATTAAGATTTTCTCATTAAATCTCTCCTCTTTGGAGGAATGGGAGGGGAGAAAAGGGGACTCCAAAAGTGGACTCCATGAAACGGTGCAAGCAATGAAAGTGGAGCCCGACCCACGTAGCACAATTCCCACCCACCTGTCCTGGAAATTCAGCATCTAAATCAGTGCCTGGGCGGGAGGAGAAGGTCTGCAAATGCTTTCACTGCCCAAGCAGCAATTGCACAATAACACAACAGCAGGCCAAACAGCTCTGGAAATCAAGAAGAAAATTCTTTAAAAACCCCACTTTCTGAGAAAACAACTTAATTCATGTGGAAATATGGCACATAATGAACTCCCAAATGCTTTAGCAATATAGTAATGAATAAACCCATGAGGGCTGAATAAGCATTTACACAAAAGCACTTAGAGAGTTCATAAAATAGCAGGCCATACCAGATTAAAAAAAAATAAAACCACAGGATGAAAATATTCCAGAGCTGCATCTTATATCTTTAAAGTCAAACTGTAGAATAGGGAAAGCTGGCATTCTCTGAAGAGAGATTTTTTTGAAAAGTGATGAAAACCAAAACACAGATCGCACCAACTCATTGACTGCTGCTCCCAAACAGCTGCCTACTCATGTCCTTGCACACACTAGGAAGTATTAAAGAACACTTTAATTAAATGGACAGCTTGAATCTTAAACTAATTGACAGCACATAGCACTCATAGCTTCATACTGGAAATTGGTGAAATATGGTAGTCATTGCCAACAGTTGACTGCCCCACAACACATATGCCAAAAAACAAATAAAACATGCTGGCAGAGTTATATCCCTTCATTAAAAAGCACAATAAGAAAGAAGTGAGAGGTACTGAAATTTCTTGTAGTTGTCCTGTTCTATTCTTAAGTTCATAGAAAAAGTAACTGGAAGGGAGAGCTCAAGGGGTCACCTGGACCGCTCCTTTCCCAAGCCCAGATCATCTTCCCTGAATCCACACAGAGTTGTCTACACAGGAGATTAAGGTCTCAGGTAACACAGACTGTGTAGGATTTCCAGGCAGAGGACCCCAGAGTTTCTGTATCATTATGCTTTAAAAAAATACCTGCTGGTTGGATAGTAATAAAGTCCAAGCTGTCTGACTCTCTCTTGCTTTGACCCAAGTATTTCTTGTACTCTCCCCCAATGTCTCTACAAATACTACTTGCACACCTAAAAGCTGTTACATCAACCCTCAGTAACATTCTCTTCAGATTAAACATTAATTAGTTCTTTTATTCCTCATTCCAAGTCAGGTTTTCCAAGACTTAAGTCTACACGACAATTTGATACGATCTCATTTAAAATTTAATATAGTTTAGTAGAATTTCATATCTTGCAATGAAATCCAGCGTAAAATGAAGTACTGTGAAACAAAAGATAAAATCTTGAAAGAATCCTGGAACAACCCCACATCAAACAAACATTTTTAAAAGCTGAATGTGAGAAATTAAAGGGTTTCTTTGGTCTCAGTATTTTAGCCAACCTCAGTATCACTACAGGTGAAGTAACACATCACGATTTTATCAGTAACTTTCACCGATAAAATCATGAGCAAAGTGACAAACCAGACGCTTTTTCTCATACAAAAATCACACTGGCAAATACCCTCTTACTGGATTGCTCGCCATCCCTTTTCCTACAGCACTCATATTGATGGAAAACAAGTATCTATGAACAGTTCTGTCACCACCTCTATTGCTCCAGGACCACAACACATGACTGATGTGCAGCTCACACATCCCTCTCAACCCTGTATCTAAGTCACTTCTCAGAAAGGCATTTCTATAATTACAGATTCATTTCTGTCTCAATATTAAACATGTTATATTACAAAAACATCTGACCCAAATAAAAGCTGAAAGCAGCTGTTGTTTTTCCAAGATAATTCTTCCAGCAATCCGTCATACGGAAATAGAAAAAGTCACGAAGTTTCTTCAGTGCAAAAGTGAAATTTATTCTTTTTTAGATTATTTCCAAACTTTACGTCTTCAACATTGAAAATCCAGCCTCTAAATAACATTATTGCCTGCTCTAGCTCAGAAAAGGACTTTATGTCAGCCAGACTTTTATTAAAAACAACTTGTCTGAACAGCTTAGTTGATTTCTCACCAATATTCAGCCTTATATTTTTGGACACTATCAAGCAATTTCAGAATCCAAAGTACACACAGAAAGAACCAGAAATAGCAAACAACTAGAACACAAACTGAAAAGGAATACAAAGGAATCCTAAAGGCATTATCTTAATTTTGTCCTAGTAATTGCTTGGCCATACCATGACTTACACCCCATTTCTGTATCACCAGGATTACCCCCTAGTGATTCCAATGGAAGCAGAAGGAGGAAACAATGATCAGCTTTAAGAGGAGCAAGCCATTACAGTACCAGTGATATGTTTTAATACCCAACAGATGTTAACAAGGTTTTATATTGCTTGGCAGGGTTTTGCTTGGTGGTTATTGCCTTACCTTTCAGGTTTACGTCATCTTTGTAGCTCATCGACCACAATCCAAATCCATTGAAGGCACATGAAACAGTCAGAAAGCTACAAACTCCGGATAAATGTGACTATCACCTTAACCTATGACTTGATCAGCATCAGATACAACAATAGTTTTATATGACAAATTGAATCTAGAGCCATAAAAGCTTCTATGTCATCTTTAAATCACACGTTTTCTTTCCGCTGTCTTGAAGTGTGGAGATCTATAACTCATAAAAGCAGCAACCACTTCACCCAGGAGACACAAGCCCCGAGATATCAGAGTCGTGTTTTAACACAAACTCCTGGAACACCCGAAGGTTCACCTGATCTTTTTCAGTCACCAAAGAAGAATGTAAGCATTTCCAGCATCAATTCCTCACGAAAAAATCATTCTTCCCCACAGAAGTGTACCTCTGCCTAAAGTGCATGCCCACAACCAACCATCTTCCTGAAAATGATCTGGAATTAGGACTAATTGTGATGGTTGTTTCAATATTATAAAACATAGTATAAGCCTTGTCCTTGAAAACCAGGTAGAGGAGGGAACAAATTCCCTTTCTCTTCCTCAAATACTTGAAGCAGAATGTTGCTTCATAATTTGAATATCACAGCATAATTCTTAACCTGACTCGCAAGGATGCACATGCCCACAATGAAGGTGCTACACTTTGAAAAACAGAGAACTGAAAACTGACAGCACCCCCGTTTGCTTTATCTGCTTTTACATATGAAGTATATTATAGAGTTAACAAAGATGACTGAGTTCAGTCTTCTTTCTATCACGTCACCCCACACATCCTCCCCAATCCCAAATGAAGAACATTAAAAAAAAGTTTGGGTCAACACCAATTTTTTTTTAAACACCTAATTGTAAGACACCTGTTATAACATCTCATATTACACGACTGTGTCTAAAATGGTTTATTACATTATTGATCTTATACTATATGCATCTCCAAACAGTCTACATCATGAAGTTTTTCTGGGGTTAGAAAAACAGTACCCTGTGAAATACAATACCTTGAGTTTGGAAAGTAAATATGAGCAAATACAAATGATTAGTAGTTTATTTAAAATCTTGCAAGAGCAAATTCCCAGTCAAAAAACAGTAAAACAGAATCATGCCTCCTTTGACAAACAGCAGCCACAAAAATGAGGTGGCAATTTCACACTCCCTCTTGCACTGTAATCTAAGTGACTCTATCATATCCTCCCCAGGTAAGGGATTTACAAGATATCAAAGAACCATCACTAACAAGGGAAAAGCAATGCAGAGAATGAATAGGGAAGGCTTCTCACTGGAGGGTGTGGGTTGCACCAACTCTTGCCATTTGAATGCATAATTTTATTTCCAGGCTCAGTGAATTTTCTGCTCTGCTTGAATAGGTATTAGGTCTTGGCAAATAATCCATCCCCACACCACATGGAAAGGAGAAGATGAAGACTGTAAGTTTTACAGTTTAAGCACTAAGTGCAGTTGGTGAAAACATCCCAGACATTTTCTCTAGATAAGAGGGAGGATCATATAGATCATCAAGTCACTACAGAACTTGCTATAAGACACCTTTGCTCTGAAGGAGCAGAAAAATCCATTGCAGCTTCCACTTTGAGCCTCTGCAGGATACATTGATGAGTCTGAGCCTTCTTTCTCACCAGTATAACAAAAACACAGGTAGATATTTTTGAGTCTATCATCATCTTTCCTGCAGTCTCTTAGTCCCTCAGAGCCCACTACAACCAGCTCAGCTCATCCACTGCACTTTTGCTGTTTGTTCAAGTGTCACCACCATTCATCAGCACCACAGGTCAGGCTTGCAGAGAACTTCCTGTCCACAATTCCTCTCACAATTCCTTAACTACTGCTTGTGTGAATCCATATTTTCAATCCTGTTTCATGCTCTGACAGACTCCTTAGCATATGCTTCCCCCCCTTCCCCCCATACTGACACAGTGCCCAACAGAAAACTGGTCTATAACTTGGTTTAATAAGGTACCATAACCAGGCTGGGTAGACTAATCTCCCACAGAGTTTTACCACACATTTCTGAAATCAGAAAACTTTCAAGACCCTTTTTTGGATTGTACCAGGATCTCTGAAAACTCAAACAATGGAAGTTTTGGCTTGTCAGTTCAAATTTCAGATTCTTGTTGGATCTGGGTTTTGCAATTGGCAACATGACAAATTCTTTTCCCACACAAGAACTGCAGCAGGAATTCCCCCTGATGTTTATTTAGCATAACCTTCCCAATTACTCAAGAGTCAGTGTTGAAGAGGGAAGCCTTCATCACAGATTCTGCTTTGGGACATGCGACTGCCAATTGCCAGGGATGTTTGTCTTGGACAATGCAAAATACTTTTGGTTGAATGTCATGTTATTTATTTTGGTAGCATAACTAAACAGCGACAGGATGTTTGTTTATTCTGCTGACAGGCTGCACCCATAAAGCTTAAGAGATGCACTGCATTTGACAAGAAAATATTGCTGGAAACCACTTTTTTGATACATCACTGTTTTGTTAAAATCCCGTATAGACTCATTTTGTATATACACCAGCTCCATTACTCATAATGGTTTCATGAAAGAACAATATTCTTCCTTAGAGAATCAGCATACACATAATAAAAGACCATTTCTTCGTTACTGCATAGTGATAGCTAATGTGCCAGTATTTTATTTCATTTAAAATTTGAACTGAATTTAGTTTTAATTTAATCTCGAGTTAACTGTCCTACCCAGAGGTATGTATCAGTGCTGAATAACTAAAAAAATGTAATGCTGAATTACAATCTACTGCCTGATCCTACTTTTTATGAGACCCATTTTTACTGTCAGTCTTGACATCAATGTGAACACCAATTTGAAAAAATACTGAATCATACTGCAAACTGTGTAAAACTTTCATGGCTGTGAAACCAATATACATGATTATTATAACAAGTGGCTGGGCATAACACTATTTCTAAATTAAAATTTTACTGCAATCCCAAGCTGATGAAATATATAACATTTTTGCTATCAAAATGCAGCAAGTCAAAGCTAGAACTCTACAAATACCTCTTAAAAGTCATATTAAAATAATCTGGTCCTTTTAATACCTAGTGTTTACATCATACCTTTCATTTCAAGGCTCTAAAACACATGCAAAGACTGATAATAGCAAAAAAAAAAAAAAGCTAATTTAAGACAAAAACACTGGATAGGTTCCTTACTATAGGCAAACTTCTCAGGGTGATGGGACAAATTAATATCTGCACTGCACATTTTTAGTCATTTTGCAGTTAATAGGCTTCTTCAGATGTTTTTACTGCATAGTCAATGGTTACTATTTACAACAATAGTGACTGTCATTTTTAATTAGCACTGGGTAACAGCCTATTAACATAAAGAATTTCTATAGTTGAATAACCATGGGCTCTTAAAAAGCCCTCAGAGCAAGTTCAGGTATACACTGGTTTCCTGGACTGAAACACACACACACACACACAATTTCTTCCAGAACTATCCAAACTTGGTCACTTCAAACTATGACCAATTTTATACCAGTTACAAATTTAGGAAAGAAGACTGAAACTACAGTGAGCATACTCTCAGAAATTCCTGCCTGCACCCCTAAAAAAAGCCCATTGCGAATCTTAGTGATAAGAAAGGTCATAGAACCATTCAATATCCTGAGCTGGAAGAGACCCACACGGATCATCGAAGTGCAACTACTGAATGGTAAATTGTAACGGGTTTTAGTAAATTACAAGTTTAAAGCCAAATGAAGAAATTAAGACAACACCTTTCAGGATACGAAGCCATCCCGGTCTGAAAGTAACAGTTAAGATTCTACAAAAAAACCCTCACTTTTTATAACACAAAGCTATTAAACATATCATGAAGGAGAGGTACTCTAAGGAAGAGCTGAAAAATTGACACCAGGTGTTAAAAAAGTTACTGTTGCAAGTGCATATCACTTCTTCTCAAACATTAATTTCCAATTATGGCATTGTCAGAATTCACTGTAAATAGCATTATGGAAATGGCTGTCAACCAGAGAAGTGGCTTCCTGAAAATGACTCCAGTCCAGCTGAGAACACTACTCCCAAGACGTACATGAGAAATGCATAGCATGGTGCCCTGCACATTTCAGCCTTGCCTTCCAATTGTCAGAACGTCATCATCTCTTCTCAAAACACTAGAAAATGTTTTGTACTCTATGTCCTTTCATATAATTTGAGGTACTCCAGCTGACAATACTCTGACTCATCAATATTATGCACACGGAAATTGCCCACAAAATCAAAGCACCGGGATAGAAAAGTGCTGGCAAAGAGTTGTTTATCGAGGCAGAAGCAACCATAACCACTCTGAGGAACTTCCCAGAGTGTACTCATAATTCTCACTAGAACATGCTGCCCATATGTTAGGAGAAGGGTCAGTTTAGCATTTTATGCTGTAGACCTCTACCCCCAGAAAACACCCGCTTACATCATCAGGTTTGCTAAGAGACTGTCCCTTTCTCCCGAGAGGGATCTGAACAACCACAACCTACAAACCAACTCAAGACCAGACTGCTGTGCCTTTCCTTACCCCAATTCTGACATTGCTCCATCTAGAAACACAGCCAGAGGAACAGAAAATCTTACTGGCATTTCCGAGAAACCTGTGACTAGCAGGGCAAAGAAACGGCCGATGGGCTCTAAATCAGAAAATTATGTATATGCATTTAGGACACATTGCTGCAAGACAAAACACTATCAATCAACCACAAACACTGAATCAACACAGAGCAGAGGCAAAGACAGTCAAATACAGAACAAAAATCAAATGCAAACATATACAACTGAGAATGACATTAAAGACTGCTGGAAATATCTGCCATACTCATTTATGCATCTACTAACTTTGGTGTGCAATGCTAATTAGAAACTTGAAGCTATCTATTCCCTCAACTTGTGCACTCCACTGCTAACTTCTTGTCCTCTCCAGGTTTACACAGCTTCCCCCAGTCACAGCACGAGCAGGCAATCCTTTCTACACAAGCTTTTATCACTTCCACAGGTTAAGTTCTCCCTTAATTAGGTGGGCAGAGATGATCAAATGAAAAGCAATGTGACATTGATTTAATTAAGTCTTATTCAAATTATGTATCAACAAGGTGCACAAACCTTGACACACAGCCAGGATGCAAGAATGTTTATTTTGATATAGTCTTATCAGGATCAGAAAAGTTAAGTTTTTAATTGCGCCAATAGGGAAGAACACACCCTGGTTTTGACATCTTCACCAGTCTAACAACATAGGGCTGAAAGTAATACCTTGTATCCTCAATAGATTAAATGGTTTTATCTGCTTAACTTTCATGGTCCAGTGACTGTACCACAATCTTTACCTTCTTCAAGCTGACTTCCCAGGAGGTAACAATCTGCAAAATCCATTTCCCGTCCCACAGTCATAGAGTAAAATGGGAAATGGCAATTGTTTCTCTAGAGAATCCTTCCCACATCCTTTGACCTTAAAAGTAAACAGGATCTGTTCTTTCATTTCTGTGCTAGCATTTGAGGAAACACATCAACCTGTGCACAACAATGTAAATGTAACACATCTCTCTGCCTGTTTCTCACAGTCTGAACTCCACTGGTCATCTCTCAACTCATGTTGCACAATATCATGGACTTTTTTTTTTGTATCTATTTGCACTAGAGAGGCTGAGGAATGATGTAGTAACTGCAGTAAATCAAATTCACATCACTTATATGGAAAAGTCAGAATGACTATCACTCCCTGATACCACTCCCTCACTGCAGAGATGAAGAATGAAAGAAGAGAGGATGTTTGAAGTTGTTATTTAAAGAATATATTATTCTAAGTATTTTTAAGTACAGTATTTCTTTATCTCTACTTGTCTGTCACAGCGCAGCATAAACAAAGCACCAGAAAAGATACACATATATTTTACAGTTTAAAAGAAGATATGAGAAAATGTCATGCCATACTCCTTCTGGAGGTGTATCAGTAAGCAAAGCAGGGAATTTATGAAAGATCTACAAACAAAAAAAAAAAAAAAAAAAAAAGGCATGCTAAAGCTTTCAAAGGATCATTATTTCCCTGCAAAACACCAGGAAGATATTCCAGTTCACACAGGCATTACCAGATCATGACATTGTCTCTGGTTAACTTTCCTCTACAGAACCCAAGTGCAGATACCTGAGAAAGGTAGAAAAATACCTCAAGAACACAGCATAAGTTAGAATTATTTCCACAGAAACACCAACTAATCTTTACTGTTCTAAAGGGAAACTGTCATGTAGTTGATGTTCTAAGATTTACCAAGATAACAAATGACATAATTTACTAGACAAAGCATACACTCAGTTTTGCAAAGCTACAAGAATCCTTCTCCACACACACACACAGTTCCTACTGAGAAATATAAACAGAAGCTGTTTGGATACAAAAGCTTTTATTTATTCTATTATTTATGTGCTAAGACATATTCCAGGCACTGCGTAGACAGAAAATATCATTGTATAAACAAATTTTACAAACTAAGCCATATTGGCTTGTTCTCCAGATGAAGAAAAATATTCCTTTCAAATGAAAAACTGTTGGAAAAATTGATTTTCAACATAAGAGTTCTTTGCTAGAATAAAACCTCATCTTTTGAACAGAAAAACAAAATTACATTTTAAACATATTAGGGGTTGTTTCAATTATATTAAAAAAAACACCCAAAACCCCAAGCCAAACCACAGTAAGTGATCATTTTCAGTAACAAAATACTGATTCTGCTGTCTATGAAGACAGAGATACGAGTGGATAACTGAAGCAGGGTCACACATGAAGGAAATTGTGAAAACTTAAGTTGCAATTTGTACTTCAAACTATGACCTAAATTTTGTCATCAGATTTAATATATAAATGCTCTTCTCTGGCAATTGATTAAACTGATCAGATCTTGGCAAGTCACAAAAGATAAGCCTTATTGTGACCTGCGACGAGTAACCTGTACAGGCTGAGAGTCTGCTTGGATTCTTTCTAAACTGTCACAATTTTCAGCACTGAACTACCCCACCTACTCTACACTGCACCTGAAACCAATTTACATAGCTTCATACAACGTGCAAATGGAGCAAAAATCATCTCTCACATACCTGAGAGCACTTCAGACTCCACATCCCACTGGCGAATTTCCATGACCGTTCTTAAAAGGACCAAGATAAATACTGCAAAGTTTAGTGCTGAAAACCCTTATTCTCTTCAGCAGACCCAATGACTTCAGTGGAATTATTCAGCAGTTTGAGGGTGAGCACAAACACAGCCATTTGCACGGGACTTCTCAGTCTTGCAATCTACAAATTTAATTGGGAATGCCAGAGGTTCTCCAGTACTAATGTAAACAGACTCACTGGGGAAATGGAGGGTTGGCTGGGGGTTTTTTCCAGCATCCTAAGAGGCTGCTAAAACTACACTTCTGGCTGGATTCCAACAGAACACCTGAACAACTCAACAGTTGAAAGGCCCATCTTTTGTTCAAGATTTAAACCAGACATGTATAATCTGTCAATACTCACTATCCAGGTATTAACCAGCCAGCTGATATTCAGCTACCCTAAAAAACTCCCACATTAGTCACAAGTGTCTGAAAAAAACTCACCAGTGCTAACTCTGATTTTTTTCTGGAAACATTTTATTACCAAAACATTAGTATTTTAATTCTTTTTGATGTTTTAGGACTTTTGATGCAAATATGTCAGTATTTACCATGTGTACTGCTGTAAGACAAAATATTGCTTATCTCAAAATTTCATCAGTAGATAATGAAGGTATTACCATTGCACCTGTTTTGTAGACGGAAAACAGAAACAAAAAGGTGAATTGACTTGCCCTAATCCAATAGCAAAGAAAGAAAAACACTGTTTGTTCCAATTCCACTATTCCTATCCATTACATTATACAGCATCCTGTGCCTGAAATATCAGGTAGATTGCTCTTAAATATAATACATCCTAATAAAGCAGGATGATAAAACAATTTCAAAACACACTGAACAAGGAAATGAATTGTTACGCATCAATAGCTGTATCTGAGTTTTGCTCTAGAGATACGGAAGCTTTCTGCTTCAATCTAAAATAGCAATCTCTATATAAATAAAAATTTTCCTCTGAAATGATAATCCATTATTAATGCAATAATGTACCATTCCATAAATGTCAACTCCAACATGAGGAAAAAAGGCAAAATATTGCCCACTGATAGCAGCAATTTAAATTTTTCCTCCTCTTCCTCCTTATTAGCGCAGAATACAATTAGTGAACTTTTAGTACTCTTGAAGAAACTACAATTTAAAAAGAAAACTCAATAAAATGTGTTGATCATTCCTATTGTGAAAACAGTTTCTAACAGATGTAAATTTCATTGCTATTGGGTCTATTATTTATCATTTGGCCTGAAGTCCAGAAGTGTACCTTCCATTCATGGGTCTAACCTGCAGTGTTGCACAGTAACAGTGAATGCAGTCTCCTGAACAGGTATCTGATAACACCCTCTTAGAGCAACTGATAAGGGGAAGTGTGGGATTATGACCCACAAAAAGCTCAAAGTGTTTCCTAGCAAATCCACAAACACCTTAAAACTCGTAACACCATGTGTCTAGGCTGCCAGTTCCCCTGTAAACTTCTCATAAAATAAGTGTTTTACAATCACTATGGGGGCAGGGAGGAGGGGAAACCCAAAACTTTACAGTATTTTGTTAAAGGTGTGTCTAATGCATTGCCAAAACCCCAATACACTTTAGCCTCTATTACTAGAAAGCTGAACTTACCTCACATCCCCCAGGTGTCTCTGCACTCTCACAGTGAATGCACTTTTCACTATTACAGGGAAATGGTCCCTCTATGCTAGAAATTGAACCTGACCTCTCCCCTCTCTGTTTCCTAAGCTTTCAAATAGCTAATCACTAATTAGCATCTCTGGTGGCTCTCTCAAAACACCAGTTTTATGTGCAAGCATGACAATCCCTCCCACACCCCTTTGGGCTGATCAGCATAATCTGAAGTTCCTCCCTGAAAAGCTCAGGGTAACACTGAAACCTCACAACTCAAGGAAAATCAGAAACATGGTCCAAGTCTCTCTGGCTGCAGTCCAAACTCCCCCAATATTTACCAGCTAGAACACTAAGCTCTGATTTTATTTCCTACTTCCTATGACCACCATTTTTGAAGTTAAAAAAAATCCTAAACACATATCATACACATGCTTAAAAATAGGAATGCGAGGCAATCCAAATAAATCAATATTGCTTCATTCTGCAAACACCTAAAATTCATTCATTCAATATAGCAGACTTTACCTGATTTTGTGCTGTCACTTGGTAATGTGAAAATCTACACAGGGTTCTGCTTTTGTTTTGTTGGAGTAGAAGGATTATTTTAATTTGGAGAGGATTGATTTTGTTGCTGTATGCATGAGCTGCTGTTGATATTCCCAACCAGAAAGACTCCTTTCTAGAATTATCATCAATATATATTACAAGAGAGTGTTTACTTCCACCCTGCCTCTCTTCTAAAAGCCTCCTCAGTGTTAATTCCCAGAGCAAGGCTACAGGTCTCCTACTCAAAATTTCTCCTTAGATTTTCTAATCCTTTTCTCCTTAATCTCCATTACACAAAAAGAAATCCACATATGCATGGTCTGTGGGAAGCTAAGTAACTTTACCTCTCACCATAGTTACCACATCTGATTTAACCACTGGCTCCGGACATTGAATCATTGTCCTTTAAGATTTTGGATTTTATTTGTGTATGCCTCAATACATTCATCAAGCATAAAATTCTACAACCAGACTGATTTTAATATCATTAGTAGACAATTACATTTCAATTTATGCGACTGTAAGATAACATACCATCCACCTCTGCTATTTCTGTACTATGTGTGTTGTTTTCCAGGATGTCAGAAGCAAAAATGTTTAAATGTGTTACTATGACTGTTATTGACAAGGTTTTCTGCCTAATCCAATTCTTTGAATGATTCTGAAACAATCTCACGTTCAGATTTTCATTAGTGTGCTCAACTATTCTATTAGACTTTTTTGTTTCTCATGGTAACCAATTTTATTTGGCTTAACGGAAGCTGTTCAAATATTTAAAGGCACTCTGAGATGGCAGGAGTTTATCCAGGAGCATACATGTTGTGTCACAGATATTCCTTTCCTTGCTCTTTTTGATTCCCCCCCACCCCTTCAAAAACAGGAGCAAACAAATGAGATCTCGACCTGTCACACTGCACCGGGAACGTGCTCACTTCATCTGTTTATGTAAATATTCAAGTTACAATGGGCGCATTTCGAAACCACAAGCTCGGTAGGTAAAACAGATGCTCCTTACGTTCCTTCATATGCACTGAATCCCTCTGCCAGAATCGCCAGGCACAACGCAAGAACTAAAGTATAAACATCTGCAACACCTCTCTGTTTTGTTAACATTCTTTCACACGTTTTCTTGCTAACTCCGAAAAGGCTCGACGGTGTAAAAAAAAAAAAAAAAAAAAAAAAAAAAAAAGCAGTGAAGTGAGTAACGNGAGAGAGAGAGAGAGAAAACCCCCAACAAACAGTGAAACAGTGAAATGGGAAACATCTGCGAGATAGCTACGGAAAACGGAATGAAACATGAATAAACAAAAACATGGCGAAAGTGGCCTGGGGTTGTTACACTGTCAGATCATTTTTCCGAGCCCAACATCAAGGCTTTTGTTACAACCAAAGCGGTCATTTGCATGGAGAACCGACAGGGTTTCTTCTTCTTCTCCGGCGTCTCCCGGCCGCACCACACACACGCAGAGCACACACACAGCACACACACAGCACACACTCGCAGTCTCCGCGCCCCCCGCACACAAACACCGCGGCCGAACGCGCACCCGGCCCCGCCGCGGAGCCCCCCGCGCCCCGCACACCGAGCCCTCCGCTGCCCAGACGCGATTTAGCCATCAAAAAATACGAGACGAACCTTTGGAGCGCTGCCCCAGCCGGAGTTCTCTCGCTCTCCCTCTGCTCTGCTGTTGCTGACAAGATCAGGCTGAGATTAACAAGTCCATGCTACTCTGCCAAGCTCGCTCCTCCGGCGGCTGCACACCCGCCTGGGGCTCGCAATAATACCAAACTTTCGGAAAGTTAAAAATGGAATGGACCGGAGGAATGTAAAGCACAATGGCAGGGAAGCAGAAAACACTGCCTGGACAATTATTGCAGCAGCACGCAGGGCACTGCTCTGTAGTCAAGGCTGTGTCAGCACTTTCTTTCTAAACCCCCCCATTTTCAGGGGGCTGTAACTCAGAAAGGAAAAAAAGAAAAACTTGCTCATGGCCAAAAATATTGCAGGTAAACCCCCTCCCCTTAGCATTTTAAATCACCCATTTAGACCATTCAGAAAGTTACAGGAGCCTGTGCACTTTGTCAGGGAGTCCCACATGCCTTTTTTTATGCAAATACAAGTCTTTTTTTTAAATGAGGTTTCACAATAACTTGACCTACATTGTGAAACCCCCTCCCTTTTCTTTTTATTTTAATGAAAGCACTATAAAAAATACGTTAACATCGAAACCTGCTTTGCATAAACATGGGATAATTTCTAAGCAAGTTCTACACACACACATTGCCTGAAAGGTACAAGATTGGTAGCAGAGATATGAAATCGCTCCCACAGACGATCCAGCACAGCCTCTGCTGAGGTTTCAGCCCCAATCCATTATGGTCACCTGGTAACCCAAATTGCTGAGGACATCTGCATTTTCCCCGGATTAGGAAAGGGTCCTTATAATCATGTTAAAATAAGGAAACAAAGCATTTGGTCTGTATTTACTACTTTACAACTATGCTCTAAACTGTGGCACATCATGGCATTCGCTGGTTAATCACCGGGGTTTGTTCGTGGGGGCTTTTTCTTTTGTTTGTTTGTTGGGTTTTTACACTCTTGGCAATTTCCTCTCAGATACAGAAATAAAACTTCACCAGCCTTTTTACACAAGCCAGATACACTAAGACACTTTCCAGTTATGTTTAAAGTTACAATTAAAAAATGAAGGAAAAAAACCCAAACCATGAACTATACAGTCATATCACTAGTTTCTTTTAAAATACACCTTTATTGTAAAGACTGTGCAGCACCCTAAGCCTGCTGGGCAAGAAAACCAAAGCATAAGTCTTGACTGATATGGAATAGCCAAGACAACAGGCAGTTCATCTAATCCTTATAAAACTCAAGTCCATCAAAACTTTTCCATCAAAAGGTATCCCTCTGGTCTCTGTGAATTTCTGTGTAGTACTGTTGCATAGGTAGGATTTAAAATCAACTGCATCCATTAAAATGGAGCCATCCATGAAAAATGCTTGGTTGCTGTGAATAACTCAGTAAAGCAACTTCCCCAGTAGCAAATGTCTCATTCTCATTATCTTCTAAAAAGTCCTAACACTTGATGAATATATAATATTTACACAATAGATGGTGGTTGGAAGTAGATGATCTTGAAGGTCCCTTCCAACCCAAACCATTCTATGATTCCACATTAGTATCCAATATTAGTACAGGTATCCAATATTAGTACAGGTCCTCTCACATTTCTGCCTTGCAAGAACAGCTGCCAGGCGTGTTTTGAAGACTGATTTGATATTAACACCTTGTTCTGTCAATGCTGTGCACAGCAGTTGTTAAAAAATACCAAAATTTCTCCCACTATTCAGAAGAAAAAAATTAACACAGATTAAAGGTAAGGTCCTAAATATTTCCTGAACATCATAACTCACCAGAAGAGTGAAGGATGCTGCTTCTCCATCATAATGGAGAATACATTATAATGGACAATACCACCACCACCACCCACCTGCTCGGAGGAAGAGAACTCTACTGAACAGTGGGACAACCTGTGCTCCCTCCCACCTGACCCAGCACAGAGCTTCACACCCCTGGCTTATGCCAGTCTTGTCTGCCAATACAAGAAATGATGGCAACACACACCCACTTCTGCCACCTGGCACCATGGTTATAATGGTCATGGAGAGGAAAGAGAAGCAAGTGTAGTAAAATCTCAATCCACAGCAGTTTTCTTGTGAAAGCAGAGCACTAAGGCTTCTGCTCTGCTCCACCAAATAATACACAGAGTGTTTATGTTCTTGAAAGACACATAATTTGCATGCAGTGTTTAATGGTAGACAGATGTTTTTCTCTAATCATTAATCTGGAGCAAAGCAGAAGTCTACTGGAAACAAAGGAGTAAGGTTCTCCAAAAGGTTTGGAGGATTCTGTTCACATTGCATAAGTTAAACTAATTGCTAATTCACATTTACAAGACACTAAATGAGGACAAACATCAACACATTATGATTCAACTGGACCATACAAGAAATACAAAATGGAAGCTGATTGTTCATCTTCCTTTTATGACACCAGGGGAAAAGGAAAAAATAAAGAAGATACAAGATAAAACTTCTTAGTAGATCCAACTTCATACCTCCTACTGAATAATAAAGCGGTAGGATTTATAAAAACTCTAAAAACAAAGGCATATAGGCAATTAAAACTTAATTAAATTAAGACTCGGCTTTATAACTTTGTATGGTAGGCTAAGCAGAAGACATACATTAACCTAATATTAAAGAAAAAAGTACAGCCTTTGTATGTTAATCACCATACCCAGGAATAACAAAAACCATAAATATTTTGTTTAATTTAGCAGGAAACTACAGATTTTAACAACTTCAAAAGATCATTACCTTAGTTCTCATCCCCACATTTATCACACCAACATTTACACTATAAATCAACAGCTGCAGCCTAAAGTTGAAAACATGCCAGAAATACACATAGGTTGTATCAATATTTGCACATGGAGCCTTGAACATAAATTAGTTGACACTCAACACTTCAAGCTTCCTCTCTGAAGTTGCAATATTTAAAGGTTAAAGATTAGACATGCTCCCTCTTGTGTTAAACTAAGAATACAGGAATACATGCTGTTTTCTCTGACATGATGGTTGTTTGGCCATCTGTTTCATTAAGCAACTCCTTTCGCTCTGGCTACTAATGTCTGACAAACCTTCACCAATAACCTTTCAATTTAAAGACAGATGCAGTCTGAGCACATAACCTGTGTCCACAGAATATCTGTGTTACATTAAATTAGCTACTGCATTATCAGAAAAGACCACTAAAAGATTACATATAAACAAAACTTGTTGCAAATAAGTGTCTTGGACAAATGCATACATGACTTGGTCAATTACATGGCAAGCCACACTTCTTCAGTTCCTGTAAGCATCACAGAGTTAAGGTATGCCAAGTTCAAGCTGTTCAGTAACATTAATCATGGGGAATACTGAAGAGCAAATTTCCTTCTAAATATTAGCTTACAGGATATTTGAGACAGACAGGAAGAACAGGAATATTTTACAATGCCACATGATTATGTTTGTAAATACAGCAACAATTGAGCAAAGTTTTCAATCCTCCACCCAAGCAGCTCATGGTGAACCATTCCCTGCATAGAACCTTAATGGAGTCAAAATCCCCCTTATAAAAATCCTCTTGCAGGATCTGGTCCCAAGGTCATGTCTAGACATGAATCCTAATCCCAGGTGTAACTAACACAAAAGTTTTTATTAATACACTTCTCAAACAAAGGCTTTGCACCTGGTATAGGCTTGGTAAATTATGTTTAGACATACATTTGTTGGTTATGGTCAGTACAAGGCTGAATCCTGGGGCAGCTGTGAGTAAACATCAGTACATAGTTCACAGTCGAGAGCTGAAGAGAATCTAGCACTCAACTACATGACTTCCCACGTTCCCTTTTATTTACCCCCAGCCCTTTGTGGTGGACAGATGCTCCCAGTGCAATGAGGTCCGTGCACATCAGAAATAAAGCCACCAAATATTCTAGGAAACATACTTGCTCTTTCAACCCATGAAAGTTAAACGTGTTCACTCCTCCTGGAGGTATTGGTGTTTACTTTCCCACAGTCTTCTGCAGACCAGAAAAAACATAACCACAATGCTGAGAGAGCAAAAAACCATCACGATTATCAATGGATACAGGTTTGGGGGTCTCTTTAAAGCCTCAAACTCCAGCCACACGCTGCTGGAAGTGGATTTGTTGCCAGTGCATCAGGAAACTAAACTTTTGACACCGACTCCAGCAGCAGAATGAAGTTTATATTGACTGCATATACAGGACCCGTGGGCACATTTCCCTTTCTCTCGCTATGCTGGAAACCCGGTGCGATGAGGGTCTGTCCCAGTGCCCTGTGTCACAGCGAGGAGCCCAACACCCAGACACCTGCGCTTATATTCACTGACACTCCAAGAGTGGTTTTATTCCCTCACACGCACAAGTAGGAACTCGGCAGGATCAGCTCCCCCCTTTTTTTTTTTTTTTTTTAATGGAAACACTCNCCCGGCAGTAGCTGCCCCCCCCTTTTTTTTTTTTTTTTTAATGGAAACACTCAGGTACGCGCGGCAGAGGACTGACTGCTCGCTTAAACCCCCGCTCGTCACCTTACAGGGACCGGCCAGAGGTCAGCGGGTCACGCAAAGCCTCTGAGCGCAGCCGTGGAGACCCGGAGCTGCCCGGAGATCCCGCCGGCAGCCCCGAGCTCCGCACCTGTAGCACCAGGCGGTGCCGGGGCGGCAGCTCCGCTCCCCGGCGCGGCTGCGAGCGCAGCGGGACCATGGATGGAGCACCACAAACCGCGGCGGCCGAACGCAACCACCCCCTCCCCACCCGTGCCCCGCGGGGCGGCCGGGACCGGCCCGGCTGCGGCGGGAGCTGCGCCCGCCCCGCGCCTCCGCTCA